>CM036242.1:29161623-29221623 GCA_020698575.1 Bostrychus sinensis
TATTGTGAAATCATTGACAGCTGTTTAACTGAGCTAAGCCTGTTTATAATTACTGATAAGTTTATAGAAGAGCCTTTTTAGTTTGCAGTCTACAAAGATCCTGGATTAGCGGTTTTTGGGGTTATCACCGTATTGCTTTTCCCAAAATTTGCAAAACAATCCATGCCCTCCTGAGCAGGTGCGTTGTTACAAGGCATGACAGTAAGTAAGCAGTACAGTAAACAAAAAAAAAAAAAAATCCATGTAAATAAAGCAATGACATTAATATAGGTTTTTGCATTGCTTTGTTTTACTTTTTGTGAGATTAAAGGTATAGCCAATACAACCTGTTATTAGTAGTAAGGAAATAGGAAGACAATGAGAGCAAGTAACCCCAATGACAAATACAGTAATAGTGTTTTCATTTGAGCATGACTCATAAACTAAATGTAGACGTGATTAAGCATGTGAGATGCAAGCAGCTGTGATTTTCATCTTGATTGTCATAAAAGAATTCTTGATTATTGATATTTAGTTCAGAGGTAATAGTATTTTAGCTTCATAAACATGTTTTCTCACGGGCAAATAACTAACACGTCGTCAAACATAGGTGTTCAGCTTACTCTGAACATCTAGCTCTTAGTTTAGCCAATCATGCCATAGTTATCCCTGACTAATTAAAGACTGCATGAATGCTTTGCCAATATTTATGCTGGTCTGTTTCTCTATATAAGCACACTCAGCCAATAGCCACTTTTTCATTTTAGTGGCAGTCAATTCATTGTTGACAACTAACCAATGAGAGCCTAGATGACATGCTGACCCTAAACTAACATTTGTGTTTCACGTAAGAGTAATTCTAAAGCATCATGGCACTTTTGTCAATGTGTGTCCTGAACTCACTTCTTATTTTGAGCTAAATTCTTCAGGACAGTCCCATCTAAATGTTTCGTCAATGTCTTTGTATACACCGAAGCCGAATTGTGAGTCAAAAAGATTTACAAAAACAAAAATAATCAAAAGCATTTATTTTGCATTGCACAGCTCACATGGACCTGCTAGATCTCAAGTATCATGGCTATAATTCAAGTTTATCCAAGTTGAGGTTTTACCAAATTGTGCAGAGGGAAACATGACCGTCCACAGCCCCAGGACGACCCCAGATTCCTCTGAATTCACTTTGTGTTGAAGTTCTTTGGATTTATCCCAAAGATTGTTTGATTGAGAATCATCCAGACATTGTTTCAGTCCCAGAGCAGAACACATTCATCTTTCAGGCTGCAGCAGTCATGTGTAATTGAGAAATGCATTTCTCACACTCAATACCGAGATTATTTTATGCACCGCAGTAATTTAAGATGTGTACTAGGCTCCTCATAATAGTCGGCAAAATGTTTGTTGATGAAAGACTTTGGCTAAGTTTTGATTAGAGCATAATTAGTAACATTGCACACAGATGGTTCGTTCTGACTGAGTAGGAAATATGTCCCAAAATATAAAACACATAAAGCCAAAAATATTTTAAAAATGCATCCAGATTTACATATGATTGATCGATCTAGATTAATGCAGTTTACCTGAACAATGTACATTACAGTTAGTGCTCTATTATTCAGGCCATTTTATCTTTCTCCTTTACTATTGCCCTCTAGTGGATGTGCCAGAAAAATAAAACAAAAACCATTAACCATTTATCTGGGGTGGGGCTTTAGATAATGCACTGTTTCATTGGCTAAATAATAAATAAATTAAATTAAATAAGTAATAATAATAAGAAATTTAATCTGCATATATTGGGCCTTGACCTCTGCACATGGGTTGCTCTCACTTCAAAACAAAACACAGCCTGTTTTGTTTTTTCTTCTTTTGTATGACATCACAGCAGAGGTCAAAGGTTAAACTCTTACAGCCACATGACTCTGTGGACCTATGTCGACATACTGCTGAGATCCCCACTGACTGTAATAATCACCCAACAGCCCACAGCTGTCCCCTCAGCACAGATAATTGAAGATGAGGATGAAATTATCTCCATTCCTCTGCTCCAAAACCAATTACTTCTGCCCCATGTGTGAAGAGGGATGTTATTGATGGCGGTCCAGCGTTTAGACCTGACTTATAGGTCTCTGAGCTGTGAACACCTGCACGTTCTCAAACAAATGGATAACACACCACTGAACTGATGTTTTCAATTGTTTCCAAGCTAATTTTCTATGCAGGATCTTTCCTCTCGGCTTTCCATTGTGGGGTTGCATAGTGTGCAGTGATTTGCATATTTATTTTGGAATATGTTTTACGCCAGAAGCCCTTTTTAATGCAAGCCTTTCCATTTATCCAAGTTTGGGACGGCCCAAAGAGGGACCCCTTATGGCGGGTTTATTTTCTATGCAGAACATATGCCAAACCAAAAAGTAATAATTTATTCCTTTATTGACTCCGTTTGGCAAGAGTTAATATCTCCGGCCCTATCCAGCAATAGTACAGTCATTTGAACACTGCTGGATGTAGACAGTGATTTAAGTCCATACCAAAAACATTTCTGTCATGGCCTACTTTTTTTTATTTGGTTATCTTGCAGATTAACAGTAAAAACAAACCAACACTGACAAAACACACAACCTAAAACATAGAAATTATTGCCAGACTTTTTACACTGATGATTGGGTTTCCATGCAGCTCTCTTATTTTGTCCCAAGATCTGAGAAACACTCACACTCTTATCAATGACCTAAACACTACATTAATGTCACCACAATTTGCATCAGACTGTTTTTAACTTGTTTCAAGCCTGGGCCATTCCCAAGGTCCCTTTTGTGAATCTGTATTTGAGACTTCCTCTGTTTCTTACTGAGTATTTAACAAGCTTTATTTTCTCTGGATGAGCTTGTGTCTATGTTGGATGCACCTGGACCTCATCCCTATTATCATCTGTTAGACCACTCATTTTTATTATCTTTACTTGTCTGGGTCAATACTGTAGGACACAGAATACCTCATAAATAATCGTTTATTAGGGAGTGGTTGGAGCCTAAACGTATAAAGAAATATTTTTTATTTTAAATCCACAGCCAATAAAACAATAAAAACTGTAGTTACTGCTTTATGTATATTTTATTGTCCTTTGTTGTCCATTTTTATGAGCTCATCAAAGACTCAAAAGACTGAAAGAGAAACACAACTTGTTGGTCACTGGAGTTTATTCTAATCAAATCTGTATGATGCTGATTGTAAAAATGTGTTATTGCCCTACCTGTGTCAGCTTCTGTGAAATCAAAGATAAGGGGTAATAGAAAGTAAATAGCTGGAGATCTAAAACCAAACTGGACTGTTACTCAAACAGAAACCAATAATAAATACAACTTAATGACTGTAGTAATCATAATGCATACTGTTCAAAATGTGATCACCACTACCTGCTTGTGTTTGTTTGATATCAGGAAAAGTAATATTTTAATTATATTTTTGTTACATTTTTTGAAAAGAACATTAATAAGCCAAGGCAGAAACTATGTCTCTAATTAGAAAAGATAAGGAAGGACTGCGAGATAGGTACAGGGACGATATTAGCTAAATCCAGCCACCAGGGGGCAGTAAACAAATGCTTGTGACATATTGGCGCTTTAAGGCTAAGTGGAATGAGCAGTTATCCCAGAACTAAAAGATCCCTGGTTCAAGTTCAGATCATACACTATAGATTTACAATAAAGAGTTCCTGTAATGCCTTGGTGAAGGTCTGGTTCTTGTTTTAGATAAACTTTCAAATATATCAGGGACAAATATTTCTGTGTATCCATCAAACATCACCTCTACACAAATGTTTCTATGGTAACTCCCTGAACAGGAAGTGTGGTGTTTTTGATGTGTTTTTTGGAGCTTCCGTGTGGACAGTGAGTGGAGACCTCTGTCTGGGGTTTTCCGTGTTTTTTTTTTTTTTTTTTTATGACAGTGAGAATATTATTCCAGTGTTTTTGAGGGGAGATTAATCACCACTTTGGGCCAGTGAGCATTCAAGATATTTTTTTCAGTCTGGTCCACTTTATCAGTTGCTCAGATGGGCCTCCTCTGTTGAACATGAACAATTGCAACATACAGTGATGTGATTACGTACAGTGTGGGGAAACTCTGACTCCAGAAAGTTTAGTGGAAACGTTGTTACAACAATACAGTATGAGACATTGGGTTATGAACTCACACTAGTTACAGTAAAGGCTTCATAATTGATATGGTTTTGTTTTTGGCTAGATTTCTAGTCTTTTTTTAATACATTGATGAAAATCATAGATAAACATAGGCGACTGTCATTTTTGTTGACCACAGAGTTGGGGTGTCCAAACTACAGCGTGACGTAACTTGGTATTGACGGGCACCAGTGCAGGTTTTCAAAACAGTGCTAAATGTGCTTCATAACTAAAGTTATGAAGCACATTTAGCACTTTTCTAAGGCTCCTGCATTAATCTTCAAAGTTATCATTATTATGTAGAAAATCTATGAAATAAAGTGCAGCTTTGTCAGTTTATTTAACAAAAAATTATACCCATTTTTTATACCAGCTCAATTTCAGAATTGAGAAAGCCTCAATCTTTTCAACTTTGAAAACCAAGTCCAGATGACTGCTTTTTTAAACTTTTTGTTGTCATTTTTTATTTTTTTTTACAGTTTGTGCCTTTATTTAAGTTGTACTTATTATTGTGTCAAAGATTATAATGAGTTTCAACAAATTCCACTGGAGTAACAATGAATATTTTAAATCCAGACATGACTATAGACTCTCTTGGGCCCCTAAACCTTTTGGGCCCCAGAGCAAGTGCACTGTCTGTACTGTCTGATGCTATGCCCCTGGCTTGGGGGCCAAATGCCACCTGCCGACCATTTTTTATTGGTCTTTATTGGTCTCTTCAATTGGCCCAAATGGTCTGAGGTAGTAAGAAGTCACAGTGAGAGGTGCCTGTATATAATCCAACTTGAGAAACAGTCGTGTGCATTGATGCACATGACTTTTGGGTGAAATGGACGTGGCTTTAAGAAAGAAAAAAATGGAAGTTAGTGATTGACGGTGTCACAATACTTTTTGCCATACTATGTGCCAGTCCCAAGCCAGGATAAATGTTCTGATTTATTGCTGATTCAATGTGGAGACCCCTGAAAAAAAAGAAGGAGCCGAAAGATACTGGCTATTATACTGGGGCGAAATCTGTCACCTCTAGTGAGTGGCCCCCTCCGCATATCTTTTTAAGTTCAGACACTCCCTGCATTAGAAAGTCCCAGCTGCAGTTTGAACATTAATTGTAACCTTCAGACTCATTAATTAATTTTGTTATGAGATCACAACTTTAGCAGGATTTAAAGTTTAATTTATGGTAAAAACCTCTGTTCTGTGACCAAGTTATGTTCTGCTCATTCTCATGGGCCCCAAAACCTCCTGGGCCCCAGTGTAGTTGCACTGGCTGCACTACTTGTTATGCCCCAGGACTATTAGATGTACACACAATAGCATTATGGAGAAACAAAATGTCAGTGAAAAAATAACTAAAGTAACTAAAGTAATTTTGGCAAGTTTATTGCTGTGAATTTGCCATGGTTAAGGTGGCAGCAAGCTTTACATTTTATCCTCGGTATGGACTCCAATGCAAAGTGTGTCCAAAAATTGATTGCAAAAATGATGCAGCTGTACTTGTCAACTCAAAACAACCTTTCTTGTTTGTGTTTGGGGATACATACAAAACATCATCATCATTTGTTTTAAACATGCTCAGAAAATTTCATAAACAAGAGTACTGTGTGAATTACTAACCCCTTCTCTCCAGACTGGTCCTCTGTCCCTCAGTCCTCGTTCACACTGATTGTGCATGGCTCCAGAGGGCATCTTAAATCAAAACCAGTCAAAAGTCACTTCCTCACTAATACGCACTTGTCCTGTTCTTTATGGACCTCCTCCCATCCTGTTCCTCCACCAATATTAACACACCCCTACAGTGTCCACAGCTTTTCTTAAGCATTTGCCATCCTCATCTGTTCCTCCTATTATTGTCTTTTTGACTCTGATTTATGCCATACAGACCATTTCTCCTTCCTCACTCCACAACATATTTGTCTACTCTATCTTACACCCATCCATCCCTCTACACGTCTGTTCATGCGTTTCCTTGTACATCATTCATTTATTATCCACATTTCCTGAGCCCCTTAATACAGCCCACATGTGTCCAGTAATGACACAAATGTGGACTGAGGCCAGATTCAGCCTGTAGTTTGTGGATTTATGCAACAGCAGATTATCCAGAACTGTACAAATAGACTCAATGAAGTATTTCTCAAATAACTGTCCATTGTATCACACTACAAATCACTCTCTTGTCTTTTTGTGTTTGTCTTTTGTTTCATAATCTGAGCAAAACTATCTGTGAACGGGTGTGCGTTTTGACATCAAAATATAGTGCACTGTAAAATAATGGCTGAGAAAAAAAAAGAAAAGTTGAGAAAAGTTGTCTTGAAAAGTCAAGACAACTAACTGCAATAACCTATATGTCATGTCATGCATGTTATTTCTAGTATGGTTAGTCTGTTAGCAAATAAATGAGAAAGCAATTATGGGCTTTTTATTACTTTTCAGTAAAAGTCAGTAATGGTCCGTGGAGGAAATTATTTTCTTTGAATCTGAAACACCATCTGGATCTAGGTACTTGATTCTTTAACATTGTGATACATAAGGGCTTTATGTCTCAATGAACAGAGCATTTACCCCTGAACTATAAAATCCAGGTCTGTGCACTATATTTTTACCATTGCAAGATAGGACCAACTGCACTGTACTTAAAAAGAAAAAAAAAATGAAAATGGTACTAATAGCCTCTTTGACAACAATGAATGCAAAACATCAATTGTCTGCTTTAACACAAATGTCTCACATCATATGCTCAGTATGGAAGAAGCTAGAAATTACAATATAAATTGTCAACAAACACACCAAAAATGGTTTCCTAATGACTTTATATGGAGTAAAGTAATGACTGCATTTTAATACAGTTGGTGGTGTTTTTAGAGGCAGGGTACGCACATACAGTATGTTCAACAAACACTTTACTCCTGATTTACTAGAAGAGCAGTTTGTGGTAAATTTGTTCCATGTCATCACCTGTTAATTCAGTCCAGTGCTCTGCACTGCACTTGCTCCCTGTCGACAGCACTAGGCCAGGTCTGACGGTCTGCAGTGGAAAGAAGTCTGGCAGATAACACTGAACAGACTCAGGAGGATCCAACACATTTTAACCATAAAGCCATAGTAAAGCCAGGATTATGACGTGCTCAAGAAAAAAATGTATCTATTTGTGAAATGTTGGTGCAGTAGATTAATACTGTCTTGATAGATGTGAACAACTGGGAAATGAGGGAAAAAGTGAGAGATGAAGAAAATTAGATATAATAATGGCGCTTATGAGTTTGTGTAAATTACTAAAATCTCGAGTCTCGCTAGATGTCTTGTATGGTTTTGGCTCAACTTTGCAGAGGAATGCAATATTTGTCACAGAGTAAAAGTGAGCACAGCTAAAGAATAGCTTTTATGTTGTGATTTAGATTCTAATATATTAATGAGATTTTCCTACCTATTTTGACAGGGTTTCACATGTCCTTACAGGGCTACTAGGGACTCACGGGCTGTAGAAAGGAAGGTTGAAAAGTGAAGTATTATTCTGTGGAATGTAGCCACCAGATGTCGCTAAAACTCCACATTCAAATCCGTACAATGACAGCTGTTTTTTCCTGTAAGTGTTTGGAAGTCTACTTCTGCATCCACAAAATTTAAGAGACTTTCAGTGTTTACTGTACTTGTCATCACATGGCGACCACCTTCCCTCCTTTCACTCATTTGGATGGATTCCTTTTCCTGCTCCTTATTGACCTATTCATTTGTGTAGAGATTAATTTTTCCTGGTGGCATCTGTCCGACCTGCATGGGATGAATCCCTCTTTTGGAATGGAACTGAATCTGATTTGAAACAATATGAGATTATAATGCTCCCAAGGCCATAAACAAATATTTGGGTCATACAAGAGAAATTGTCAGACTGACGCCACAAGCACTCTATTACTGTATTATATTGTATACTGTATTTATTTTTGGACACTTGTATTTGGGAAAATTGCTTTCAGTATCACATTAGACTTGAGTAACTATTCAAACAATCTATTTGGATTCCAGTTAGTGTTGGACTGGCCGACTCACAAACTCTCATGGAGTCTGCAGGTCCTCCCCATCTTAACCTGGGTTATATCTGGGTGCTCCTGCGTCCTCTCACCGTCCAAAGACTTGTACGTGTTTGGTGAATTGGTGATTCTAAATCGCCCCTAGTGAATGAGCGTGAGACTGAATGGTTGTCTGTCTGTGTAGCCTATGTGTCAGTCCTGTGTTACTCAGGATAGGCTCAGGTAGTGAGGGATACTTAAATTTGCAGTTAGATACTGGAATTTACTTTTCTTATGCTCTTTTATACTCTTCAGTAGTATGTATAAGACAAAAATGTAATTGTATTTCAATGGGTAATCTTATTTTCTTTGTCCGATGCTGCTGGCTCTGTTCAGTGACAGGCTCCATTTGCTGCAGTGATGTGTTTGGCTTGTGGCGACTGTGAGAGCTCAGCAGGGTGGGAACTTCTGGCTCTGAAATGATGCTCGGACATTCTCTGTTAAAAGTCCAACCACAAGCTACCTGCCAGCAAAACCAGCATTACACTTTCAGCTCTTAACAGGGCTGGGAACTGAGGGGACATAAACACTTGTGTGAAGTGAATTTGTCTGGCTGGTGATGATGATTTTACAGCTAAATATTATTTGCTCACTAAATTATTTTATTTGTAACAAGTAAATTATACATATATATAGTAAATTGTACATATATTAGTAGAATAGGTTACATGAGGCTCTGTAGATTTGTGACTTCTGAGCACAAGTTGTGATCTGCTGGATAGGAGCTTGATGCAGACTTGTGACAATTTAAAAAGTGTTATTTGTCATGACAGGTTCTTTTGTCTGATCATCTTGTATTTTGGGGACATTTTCTGTAAACGGCTCCCCCCCGCTGACCGCTGATTGATAAAAGTTAATAATAATAATAGAGAGCCCGAATAGAGGACGCCCGGTCTCCCCTGGTCTTAAGTCTAGAGCTGGGAACTGTCAGGAGGTTTCTGCCCCAGGACCTCAGGCTGCGCACCAGTTCGTAGGGGGACAGTACTTCTGCTATGTACCCAGAGGCCAGACCATGAAGGGTTTTAAAAGTAACAAATAAAGTCTTAAAATCAATCCTATTGGGGTGATATGCTCCCTCGTCTTCGTTCTGGTTAAAAGTCTGGTTGCTGCATTCTGAACAAGTTAGGCAGTTGATTGATTTTTATTAATACTTGTTAAAAGCCCATTGCAGTAGTCCAGTCTGGAGGAGATAAAAACGTGTATGACAGTTTCAGTATCGTTAAAACTGAGCATGGGGCGTATTCTGCTTATGTTCCTTAAAAACAAGACTAGACAACTTTACTTGTATGTTTTTGTTTTTCAAAGGTCAGCTTTGAGTCAAAGAGCACACCCAGATTTCTGATGTGCGGCTTAATGTTGACTGAGAGTGAAACAAGAGAAGACTGAATATTATCTCGAATGTGCTGATGGACAATGATGAGGATTTCTATTTTGTCAGAATTTAGTTTGAGAAAACTGTACCAAAATCCCTATTAAATGAGAGCAGCTACAGATTTGCTGAGCCGCACATAACCCTGTACTCCCATTGGGTCTATGACCAACAATCTGGGTGTTGTCACTGACTCCTGCTGCGGTCTTTGAGGACTTTTAAGGTCTCCACCTCACAATAACTACACAACTGACTCCAAGAGAGCTCATGGCTTCTCTGGGGATAATAAATTGTTAACTGCAAGGCTTTTATTACAGAGCCACGTTTAGATCACCAGCTTTTAACTCAGTGTCCAAGAAACTAATCTTCTTTCCTTGTGGAATTTCCCTTTGGGGGTTGCCCCTATCAATGCAACCCTCTCCATTTATCCGGGCTTGGGACTGGTATAAGGCACTTGTGGCCCTAATGAGTGTGGAAAATTAGTCATTGTCTTGTTAGGGAAACCACCTTCTTAAATCAGTGTTATCTCTCAAGTATTATCTTTAAGTAATAGTAATATTACCATTAATCTCATGTTAACAATGTCTTAAAAGCACTGACTCATTTAGTTGGTACAGCGGCTAACCTTTACTTGTAAATGTGATAACTTGTTGCAGCATGATAGCCTACTCACTGTAGGCATCTGGTAGTGTTTCCTATATTGGTTTTGCGTTATCCAATTGAATAAAAATATCTACAAAAACCCAAAGCACTGGCCATATGTCGCAGTGGTAAAGATGTATTGCGCAGACCTGAACTTGAACTGAACCGGGGATATTCTAGTTCAGAGGTATATGCTCTATGATAAATGGTAAAAAAAAAAAAAAAAAAATAGCACTAATAATTACAGTTAATAACACTAGACAGTGATCCAGATCTACACCAAAAAATAACAGTTTCTTCCTCAGCCAATTTTTTCCTTTCCTCAGATTTTCTTAAAATCTGGCTATTACAGTTTAAGTTACCTTGGTTACGGACTAATGAAATAAATAAACACTGGCGAAAACTTAACCTCTTACTACACTCTTTATCAACCACGCTGACAAGGCAGTAATATATGTTAATCTATGCTGTCCTACTTTTAATCACAATATTGCTTTTTCAGCAGCTTGTCACTGTGTTACTAATCCTTTGTATTGGGAAATAACCAGAGGCTGAATGAATTTTAAATAGTGTTTTACAAATGTTTGAGTCAAATCCACTGTTGTACTTTTCTTCTTACATTACCTGGGAAGGTATTTGTATGTTTAGGCTGTACTTTCCTAAATATTTGTAGAGCTGCTCTTTGGAAATGAACAATATTTGGATGGGATTATCCAGTGTTTATTCACATAATACCAGATAATGTATGACTCATATTGCATGTGTTACTCTGTCAGCTGTGACTCAGCAAACACTGACCTTTAACCTTAATTTGTATCGGCCGGGCAAATAAAGTGCCCAAAACAACTAAAGTCAGCACAGAATTTTAAAAAAAGTTTTAAAAAAAAAGTAGTAAAAATACAATTATGATTGATTGCTCAAATATACCTCACACATGTAACTTTTTGACTACAGTGTGATGAAGTGAAACAAAAGTGACTCAAATCTTGGGTAAAAAAAAATTGTTGTCATACAAATAGACTATTATTATATATGTAAAATACACAAAAGACAAAAAGAATAATTTCTTGTGGCATTTAGGTGTGGCCAAACCAACTAAAATAAACTGACAATGATGAATTGTTAGCTTCACTGCTTGGTAGTAGGAAGGATCTTTACAGAAATGAGGTTTGTCATATCTAGGTCTGGGTACTGTTGATTTTTTCATTACCAGTACTTAAAAAATACCTGGATTTTGATACGGTGAGCAATACTATTTCTGATACCTAGGTGGTGATGTGCTAATTAATCTTCTACAATCATAAAACACAATAATATTGAATAAAATATCTATTTTTGGAGCAAAATTCTTGCTGTAAGTTGAAACCAGTAGTTTGTATGATTTATTCTGTGTTATTTATTTGATTCATACATGCAAAGGAACATTAAAGGTCCCACTAGGTATTTAAACTTACTATTGAATGAAAATGATTTTTTGATAACCACAAAAACCACAAAATGTATTGTTTAACGGAACCCTAGCCATATCCTTCATAGGAACAGGCCACAGGAAAATACTGTCCAGTCTCATGTAATGGTTGTGTTTCCTTGCACTAGTAATTTAATGACAATGATCTATTTCCCTGTTGCCAAAGTGCTCTGCTAGTGTTTACAGAAACTATTTCAGGATAGAGTTTGTGTGAACTAAAAGAGGATACATATCCCTTTCCTGAACTGTGAGTAAAAATGTTTCCTTATTGTGTGCAAAACAAAGTCCTAAAGATATCACAGTTAAAGTTGCATCTGTTTCTAGGATCTTCCTTACTGATTCAGAAATGTATTTATATTAATACAAACACCTACAGCGAGCACAGACATCCTTCCCAATGCAGTGGCACCAATCTTGCAATGGTTAAGATATAATGCCTGGACATGGATGAGAACTAGAGATCTTCTTGTTCAGGGGTAAACGCTTCATTCATTGAGTCACAAAGCTCTTTTAACTCACAATGATGAAAAATGCCAACACAAATAACTTGTTCATACATTGGCCCCTTATGACTGAAGTTACTTATTACTTACCCCTTGGGCTACTAAAGCAGCAGCAGCAGCAGCAGTAGCAGTATTAGTAGCAGTAGTAGTGGTAGTGGTAGTGGTAGTGGTGGTAGTAGTGGTAGTAGTGGTAGTAGTGGTGTTGGGTTGAGCTAGTCAGAAACAAGTCTTATCACTGTTTTCAATTTTCTTAGGTTTACAAGTTACTCCCAGCCAGCCCTAATATGAATTGGGGATTTTCTAGTTCAGGGGTAAATGCTCATTCATTCACAAAAATCTTTTATTTCTCACAATGATGAAAAACACGTACACAACTCCTGTGTTCATATACTGACCACTTGTGACTGGAGTTAGTATCTTTGGCCCTGTCTCACAAAAAAAAAAAAAAAAAAAAAAAAAAAAATCCCGGCTCCATAAAGAGAACCGAAAGTGGAGCTCTACACCTTTCTTGAACTGTGTCTATAAATGTTATGTTTATGTTTTTCCTGTATACAAAAGAAACTCATATCTCAAGCACGCTCTGTTTTAAATGAATCACAGTGCAGTTTGAGATGCATCTGTTTCTAAGATCTTCACAGTCTTTCCTAGGGGTCATTAAAAGGGTTTAGCTTTACACAGCAGTGGGACTGAAACCAGAAAATACTGTCAGGATACTCCAACGCAGCACTTATCATCTGCTCTTGGTCCTCGTCCATTTGTCCCTGTACCACTGGCTCTAGTGAACTCATTGTGATTTATATCTCAGTGAAATCATGCTCAATGTCATCATTAAATAATTAATGTTTGTGTATTTAGCTCCCAGTCCTCGTTTTGCATGGGGCTATGTTCAGTTTGTAGTCCCTTATTGTGTTAAGATTTACCAAACAACTTTTTTTCAACAAATGAGATTTCAGAGGTTAATGTAGGACACAACATAATCTTTAGGTGGTAAGTAGCAGCATGAGCAGCATTGGTAGTAGTGGCAGCAACAGAAGTAGTGGTTAAAATAGTAGTTGTAGTTGTAGTAGTAGCAATAGTAGTAACAGTAGTAGGAGCAGCAGCAGTAGTAGTAATAGTAGTAGTTGTTGTAGTAGTAACAGTATTAGTAGCAGTAGTAATAGTAGAAGTTGTAGTAGTAACAATAACAGTGGTAGCAGTAATAGTAGTAACAGTAGTACTAATAGTAGTTGTATTAGTAGTAATAGTAGTAGCAGTAGTAGTATTAGAAAAAGTAGTGGTTGCAGTGCTGGTTTGTTGTGTTGGTCTTATCACTGTTTATGGTTTAAGATTCATTTTCTTAGGTTTCCAGATTACTCCAAACCATCTGAAGGGAGTTGCAGCCCTAACAGCTGATCAGGTCACATCAGTACTTGACCAACAGCTGCTTTTGATAAATAAGGATGTAAATGTTTATACATAGTAATGTGTCCAAATAAAGATGCGTTAAAAACACCAAAATGAGCAGGGAAAGAAGAGAACGATAGAGAAAGAGAAAGGTTAGAGCAGTGGTGGAATGTAACAAAGTAACAGTACTTAGTTTAATAAAGTACATATTTTATGTATCTGTATTTTACTTCAGTAGAATTTACAAGGAGTACTTTTACTTTTACTTTACTACATTTTAGAGCAAGTATCTGTACGTTTTACTCCACTAATTTTCTGAGTACAAAGTATTTAGAGTTTTGGTTAAAAATCCTGTGTTTTTGCCATGCCCTCATTGTAGACACGCAGTACTGAAATATAAAAGATCCAGTAAAGTAGTACTCATCAGAAACATCAGAATAATAAAGACAAGACCTCAGCGACAGATTCAGTTTCTTCTACTCCACCAGTTTGTTCATTTCATCTGGAATCAGCACAATCCCTCACATTTAACACATTCATGAGTTGTTGAGTCTGTGTGAAATACTTTTACTTTTTTACTTGCAAGTATATTTAAAAGTACTTTCATACTTTTACTTAAGTAGAAATTTTAAGGTGATACTTTTACTTTTACTTGAGTACATTTTTGCAAGTAAAGAAATGGAGTACTTCTTCCAAAACTGGATTAGAGTATTTTTGGACTATCCTGGACAGATGTGTGGTTATACCTGCCTCTGATGTTTGAAAGATAGATAAGATTAGAAGAAAAAATAATGGTAACATTGGAATAATGCACCACTGTTAAGCAGTAATATGTAATTAACAACAATTCAACTATTTAATGAATAACTGAACTGTTTATACTGAATTACACTGACCTTGATAATAATTTTGACCTAATTTACATGAGCCTATTAATAAAAAATCAAACATATTAAACAATATTTTTCATAACTCAGAAGTGTCTATCAATCAATGCGTTGTGAATGATGAATTAGGAGTGAGCCTACTAATAATTAATGCTCAGCTAATTCTTATAAAGTGCCAGCTTTGTGTCCTGCTTTCTAAAAGAAAGTAGGCTGGCTCGCCAGGCTATACATCAGTAGCAAACATATGAAATAAGAAATATTACATAATGCTTAAGCAAGATGCTACAATTTTAACAGTTTTTATCAGTAGTGGTATACAGAGACATTAAGTCTAATTTAACATCGGTGTGGACCACCATATAACCTGATGAAAGACAAATGGGTCAACTGTGGCCAATCTAAAAAAGCTTAATGGTGAGTTACTTGTGAAAACAGCCAGCCACAGTGACCAATGAAAAAAGTCCCTGATCATACATTTTTGGTTATGTGATATTTGCCCTACTCTATTTACTTTTAAAATCAATCATTTAGCTAGACAAGTTTGGTCCCACATGGGTTGACCTATTACACTGTGCAGAAAGAGAAATTGTTTTTCTAATTTTTTACAATTGCACTGACTACTGCTTACTACTACAAAAACTAGTACTTGCTTACTAAAAAAACTAGTAGCTTAATATTATTATTTTTACTGTTTCCAACTCTACTATTGTTACTGCTATCTATTGCTGTTACTACTACTATAACTGCTATTAGGATGTGTTCACGTCATGTCACAACCTTCTACAGGCCTACAGTGTGAGATGTAGAGTGATTATGTCAAAATCTCAGCTGGAGGGCAGGAGCCAGTATTAATCTTTGTTCATTTGTGCTCACAGAACTATAAACCACACCAAAACATCAGCATATTTCACAGCAAATTCTATTCTGTGCGAGACTGAGATGGAGGGCAGGCTGATGTTTGTAGTAGAATTTGCTGATAATGTGTCAATATTCTGAGTGTTTGGCATTGTGTATGGTGAATATATCTGTAATTATTGGGCCATATTAACATAAAACAAAAACTGGCACAAAATTGACGGTCCCACTTTAACAAAAGTGAGTTTTTTTTTCACTATTGACATTCAAAGTCGGGATATACAATCCTACAGGCGTGTCTGTTGTTAGTAGAAAGGATATTAAGCCATAAGATAAATGTAGTAAAGTCCAGTTGCTAACAAAAATTAATAGGTTCAGTATTTGTGGATTTTCTATTTGTTTCTTTTGAAAAAAAAAAAAAGTGTCCAAGTCTTAATTCTGGCCCCCCATCCGAGACTGTGACATCATCAGATCCTAGAACCTGAAAACAGATGGAGGCAGGCGGACTTTCCAGGACAAATCTGCCGCTAAAGTTTCACTATGCAGATTTTTGGTCTCTACAAATGATCAGACTGAGAAACCAAACACAGTAAACCTCTAATCTCCCCTGTGTCTGTGAGAGCTGGTGCTTCTCTCTCTCTCTCTGTTCCTCTGAGCTGCTGCGTTCTCCCAGGGCTCCTAAAGGTAGCTCCGCCATCAGATAAATATAGTTTATGTTTGTTGTGTTTGGATATTTCTATTTAGCAGGACACAACGGCAGTATGCAATGCTGGTAGCGGGGATCGATCTGACAACCTTCTGGTTAGTGACAGAACAACTCTACCCATTAAGCTAATTAAATACGCTAATTAAAATAACTTTTCACTGCAGAACTCTCTTTATTTATCACCATAGGCTTATTTTTGTGACAATAAAGAAGCACAGGAACAAATCCACCACTGCTCTGTGGGTAAGCTGCAAAACTAGGTGATACATGTTCACCGCATTCCATAAGAGAGAGATCTGAAACATTATCAGTCTCCACATGAAGCCTACAATTCAGATCATGAACTGTGAACCAGAGAGGTAGTGGGAGTCTCTCCAGATGTTGCTCTGTCCACAGTTTGAGCTCTTCCTCTTGCACTGGGAGCAGCGCCTGTACTCCACCAGTTTGTCCACCAGCAGCTGACCGGCCGACCTGAGCATAAATGGGACAAATGGACAGAGGATATGAATCAAAAGTCATGGGCAAAATGATTAGATAGATACCAGTAACTTAGTTTAAGATATTATAGTGTTTTTGTGATAGACAAAAAGAATTTAGAATTATAGGCTAAGCATCAGTGACAAATAATAAACATGTGTTGTGTGCTTATATGGCCATAGCTTAGGAGGAATATGTTGAAGGCAAAAAACTGTATACACCTTTTGTATCAAAATGTGTATGTCTCGTCCATGACTCTAAAATCTACCAAATCTACATGTTTAGGGAGAGACGTCCAAGATTATCTTTTTACCTTAATTAGGTTAGCTAATGTGAGTTATTCTCAAACTTTTCAGTACACAGTTCAGTACACACCAGTGCCACCTTAGAAAATATTTGTCTTCCCAAGTACCTTCTTTAATGAACTAAAATGACCTTAAAGCTTGTTTTTTAATGTTATTGTCTGTATCTGCAGTTTGGGTTGCATGTATTATAGATCTCCGTATATATATTTCTTTAGCCAAGACTTTTACTGTACCATTACAAATATTTTTACTTCTGAAACAAAACCATATCAGATCACATCAGAACCGACAGACAAACGGCTGCTACACCAACCTCAGAAAGCGCCGCTGCTCTTCCTCTCGTTGCTGTTTGAGCTTCACACTTTGACTCCAGTCATTTTCCAGGGATTTATTCATGTCCTGCTGCTTTTCAAAGTGATTCACTCGATCCAGGATCAGCCTACAACAACAACCACAACTGTATACCTTAGTATGTTACCTCCATTTATTTATCAACCATTCTTTTTTTCAGAACTTTTTACTGACTCCATTCTATTTTGTTTGAGAATCTCCCGCTCTTTCTCTATCTGCACTTGACGCTCATGCAATTTGTCCTGCTTTCTTTGAGTGGCAGCACTGAAATTTGCATGAAAAAGCTGCCAATGTGAAAAAAACATTGTTACTCAAGTGTATTAGTTCAAACAAGAAACACAACTACTTTATTTAAATGTTTTAATTGGTCCGTTGTACTGAACAGAGCTGACCTTTTGAGCTTGTTCTCGGCTCTCGATGACTCTGTCTGGATTTTCACAGCGTGTGAAGAGGAAATCATTAGGCTGGCAAACAGGAAGTCCCGTGACTTTTTTATCCACAACCTAAAGTACAATAGTCATGAGATCCTCACACCATTGTCAGCAGTTCAAACAAAAACATAAAAAATGTCAATCTCGGCAGTGTTGTTTACCAGGTACCAGGAAGGGTGTAACTGTACTTTGGCCTTCAGTGTATCCTAGCATAAAGTGTATTTTTGACAATATACCAAAGGAAACACAGAATCAGTAACAATACATACGTCAGGTTATAAAAAATACTTCATTTACACAATATTGGTGTCTCTTATAAGTCATTGTTGAGACACATGGCAGAGCTGGAAGTGGCAGAGCTGAAGATGCTGAGGTTTTCTTTGGGAGAGACAAGGATGGCTAGGATTAGGAATAAGTATATCAGAGGAGCAGCTCATGTGAGATGTTTTGGAAACAAATTCAGAGAGGCCAGATTGATACAGTATGGACATGTACAGAGAAGGGATGGGGAATGTAAGGGTGTTAGGATGCTGCAGTTAGAGCTGCAAACAAGAGGCCTAGAGGAAGATCAAAGAGGGAGAAGAAAAGAGGACATGTTAGTTGGTGTGAGAGAAGAAAATGTAGAGGACAGGGCTTGATGGATGCATAATTCACTGTTCATGTGGTAATGCAAATTAAAAGGAAACTGCCTTTTTCACTGAGGGAAAAATAACTAATCAGATGTTTGTGAGCCACTTCTGAATCATTATTCCACTGAACATGGGACATTTTGGCTGCATGTGGGTTGACATGCCCCTTACTATTTGGGAAGTTTCAATACTGAGCAAAAATTACAGGCCTAGCAACACTTGATCATCAACTGTGTTTCACATTTCAGTTCCCAAACATTTCTTATATCAACAGAGTGTCAGAGAGGCAGAAGAGTAGAGGAAGAACATTTTTATATTTTATGCCCTTTCAAACCTAAATGCCTTCAAATGGGACAATACAGGAGTTCAGTATGGTTTTTGTGTCGAGTTGTCCTAGTTGTACTGTGAGTAGGGGGCAACATGGACTCCAAAACAAACTATAGCCTATAAAAACTGTAAAACCACAGCTGAATGGGTTATCGGTATGTTGGGGGAAAAATGTAGTGTGCAGACAATCAAGTAATTGGATAATTATGTTGTATGTTTTGTTGTATGTATGGATGTATAGTGTAAGTAATTATATGTTATATGTATGTAGCTAATAAACAAGAACTAATAATTTAACTTTAATTATAAGCAGTGGTCCTCTACTGGTCTGATTGTGGGACCCAAGTTTTCCCCTGATCCCCTGATTCCCCTGATTTTATTGTGATGCAGTTTTTACAAAACCAAATATATCTCCCTGTATTTTTTTTTTTTTACATTAATGGCACATGTATTTTACAAGATGTCATGTGATTAAAAAAATATTTAGGCTTCAAATAAGCTGAATTACAAACCTATAAGCAACTTAAGGCTGGGTTGCAGATGATTTCTACATTTTATACACTTTGGAGAGCCATGCTTTTCTTTGGCCTTTCCTTTCATTTGACTGCACAACTGCATGTCCTCTGCTCTGTGTACTTTCTGTCAGAGTGTGTTGATGCTTTGGCCCATACTTTAGTGGTTACACTTAAACTTTAGTCTTTGCCAGGTTATTTCCTTGCCTGTGCGTCCAAAGCCTTCTTGTAAAGCTGTGTTGTCTCTCGTTTCTGTTTGAGCTGCTCAGCCCTGAGAGAGGCCAACCTACAAGACACACATACATTGTATACAGTTATTTCAGGACAGATAAGTTTTAAAGCCAGTATCCACTTTAAACTCACTCTTGCAGCCGCTGGACTTGCTCTAGACGCTCAGACATTGCACGGTTTTGCTTTTCTTGTGTCTCTTGTTGTTGCTTTTGGTCGATCTGGGTTTGCAGCTCGTTCATATATTTGTGCAGCTTCAACTTTGGAGCTGGAGTCAGGGGCCGGGACGGGAAGATGAATGAGGTCTGAACACAGAAAGTTTTAATTCAGGCCAAGGCAATGTACTAAAAAACTATTATAATTGCACTCCATCACTGTCTCATCGAAGGAAAGTTGTGATGGACTTTACTCACAGGACACAGAGGAAAGTTCTTTTTGTCTTTATTTGCTGACATATGCCGATTAAAAGCTGCAACCTTTTTGGCATATTCACGCTGCTCTGCCAGTTTAGCCTGTCACAAACACACATCATAACACAAAATGACTTGCCCTGTATTGGCAGGAAGATTAAATATTTCGGTGCACAGTCATACAAAATATTTTCTTGGAGACATCATGATTGTTTTATTAAACCATAAACCATTTCTGGCAAAACCACCCAGGCATTATTGTAAGCTGTAATTTAAAAATCGTATTATTTCACTGCTGAAAGAAGAATGAGGTTAAAATACACTTCTGGCAGCAAATGTCTGAACCACCCTTCGAATTTTAAAACATTTTCAATTAATGTGATCTGCATTGGCACAGTATGAGATTGGACATGGACAAATTAAAAAGTATGCCCCACCTGCTCTTTCTCATAGAACAGTCTGTCTTTCTGCAGCTCTCTTAGCAGCAAAATCTTCTCCTGGGTCTTCTCCTCAGCCTCCTGCTGCTCTCTCAGATACACTGGGATGTTTCTATTGGCTCGCTGCATGCACAGGTAACACAGCTCCTAAGACAAAGAAGAAATACAATCTTAATACAATTTTAGAATAACTCACAGTATAAAGCATTACTTAAGTATTACTTAAGGGTTAGTAACCAATCAATTAATTATTTACAGCACTGAGTTATAAACATTGTTATTAACATTTTATTCTTGATTAATAAGCTCCATTAAATCAATGCAAAATTATAAACCTTAACATCAGCATTAATACAGTACCTCTAAACCATTACATATTTATTAATGCTTTATTACTGCATAATGGTGGTGTTATTATAAAGTGTTATGCATCCTTACTATCAACCTATCAATCTTTTTTCTTTATGATGTTTAAAATATTAAATACTACTTATTTTAGTGTTTGTTTGCTTGTTTAGTGCATGATCACCTGTCCAGCACGGGTGTGTTCAGAGCAGCTCACACGAGGGTTGGCCATTTTGGGAAGTGTCTCTGGTGGTGAGGTAAGTGGCCTGGGACTTAAACAGTACAGTATACAGTTACACATCTTTTGTCATTCTGCTTTTAGGATTTTAGCCAGCCTCTTGCTCTTGTACTACTGGCCTGAGTTAACCTGACATATCTGTTTGTCAAGTGGTGTTACTGTATGGCTGTCCAGTCTCTTTGTGACAGTTCCAAAAAGCCTTGGAAAAATGTTCAGGCTTACACCAGGAAGGGCATCTGGCGTAAAACCTATGCCAAATCAATATGCAGATTAGTGCTGGCTAGGAGGCAGATGCTTTGTTATGGCAACCCTGGGAAGGAAAAGCCAAAATGAAAGAAGAAGAAATGTAAAAGGCAATCGATCATCTTTGACAAATGAACAAAAGTTAGAGCTCTAAAGGTAATACTTCAATCTGTGGTTATAATATACAGCATATGTGTCTGTTACAACTAGCTATCAACGATGAGTCATGAAGGGGTTGGCTGTTGAGTAACAAGATGAATAACATTTCAAGTATAATCTGGCACTACAGAGAGTTATCGCCATCTTAAAATCCTTATTTAAATTCAAAAGCCATACAATATTTGCTCAGTTAAGATCACTGCCGTGTGCGCAGATATACTCATGTTGAATGATGCTGACAGACGGGAAATCTGGCCCCTTGATAGTTGTGCATCATTGATGGAGTTGCTCTGAGCCTGAGGGCAGTAACAATACTGGACCCCCCTCAGAGTCCTGTTAGACCCATTACCTGCTGCAAGCTGACCCTGCCTTGTGTTATGTGTGTATTTGTGTGTGTTTGTGTGTGCATGTGGTACTTGTGTGAGGGCTCCACTTGAGGTTTTTGGTTCACTTCTTCTGAAGGGATGACAGCTTTGGTCTTGGCAGGCTGCAGTGTCCAGTGGGACTTCAATTCTGACTGTTGAGAAATGCCTGTAGAAACAATATTTTTTTTTAATATTATTCACTGTGCTGGGACCTATTTTATATGATATGTTTGTAAATTGGGTGTAAAATATTGGTACGTTTCCAGACTTTCTTATCAAAATTGTTTTTACAAATTTCCTGAGTATAATATCTGTGCCACTAAACACTATATTATGTTTAATTAGGGCTACAACAGTGTGAAACATATCCTAAGGGTGGGTAACAATGTCTCTGTTTCTCTGTCGTAATATACAATATATACATAAGTGTATATAAATAAGTATACAATAAGTGTGTTGTTTCCAGGTACATAATAAAGCACTACAGTATTAATAGCCATTTTAGCTACAGTGAGCAAAACACATATTGGACGGGTGCTGTATTGCTTTTGACTCTGTTTTACTGAAACTGATGTCAGATGTCATAGTCTGCATAAGAACATGTGCCATTGTCACCATCTATGTGCTGCATGTCAGTACAAAACTCTTAACATACTATTGTGTATACTCTTTGTGCCCATCCCAAGACTGGACAAATGGAGAGAATTGAAGTGCATTCTTTTCCAAATTAATATGCTAATCACTGGGTGATAGGATAGGACTGATTGATATTTATTTACCCTGTACATTTTGTTGGTCTGGCTGTAAATTATGGTCCTCAGGTTGGTTTTCCTGCTCGGGAGAATAAACTGTAGGGAGTGTGTTGAAGTTCACTATCTGTGGCCTTTGAAGCCTGGATCCACCCGACATTAAAGATGCAGTGCTCCCAGGTCTCTGAGAGGACCAAAAGACATTTATAGTTTACATATTGTGAATTAATTACACAACACTGGGACAGCACAGTATAACACAAACAGTGATATCTATGTGTATGTCCTAAGCTTATATCAAATTATGTTATGGCCATATTAAAAAAAAAATAAAAAAAATAATAAAAAATCTTATCTCCCGCTGTGACCAGGGACTCCAAAGCCTTGTGTCTGATCATTCATTAAAAGTGAATTGATTTGTCAATGGTTAAATAAACCCTTAACCTTGTTTTATATCCAGATATTGCATATGCCTATTACACGCTTTTCTAATATTGTGCAGCCCTGACACAAACAAACTATAGGCCACATGGACATTATGCATATACTCACTTTTTTGAAAGCTAAGAGGAGGCTGCCAGTTCCATCCATAGCATTGATAAAGTCTTTCCTGAACTTCATTCGTACCTTTAGATTATATAAAAATGTCATTATAATGAACACTTTGCAACACGCCTGAAAATAGGTTGTCACCTTGTTGTTTTTAAAGGACAGGACTCCGATTCCCTGGAGCGGCAATAGGACATTTTCTTGGGATGCTAAAGTCTTGACAAGGAGCAGGAGGGTCTCTCGGATGCATCCTTCGACCCTGTTCCGATGGAAAGGGGTCTCTTTGGCCACAGCTGTGTAGTTTAGGGGGACCACAGGTAAATGGGTTGCTGTCAAAACACACATGCTTATTTAGTTATTTAGTGCGTACTGAAATGAAAATCTGGTTTTATACAATACAGTGCAAACGTTTTAGGTTTAGTTTTATTTATTAAAGCACTCTTATTACTTTTTCACATCTCACCATCTTTTACTGTATATTAATGGCATCTCACCAGCAGCCAATGGTGTAGCTTGTTTTAAACCCAGTGAATGGGCTAGTTTTCCAGACAGGATGAAGATGGGTCTTTGAATCATTGTGGACTTGTTTCCAAGGTCTAGCTTTTGTTGAGAGAAGGTAAAGGTTCCCAGTCCAGCCACGTGGACGCCCTGAAAGTCGGTTTTACTTAATAATCCATATACACAGAGACAATAGTCTGTGTTATAAAAGTAAAAACAAAATTAAGACCATACCTTTTGTAATGTCATCTGACTTTCAATGTAGGCAGAAACATCAGCCCAGATATTTTCAATGTCTGTCAGAAAACACAGTCAGTGAGGTTAAAGTACAAAAGAAGATCCACCCTAACCACCTGTAAAATATATTAGCATGTTCATGGCACATATGAATCTCATTAATAAGATATTGGTGCCAAAATTGACCAGCGCGCCGTCAGTGGTCCAGTGGAGTCCATGCCTTAATAGCTTCGGGACAACTAGGGCATTGGATGGTCATAAACTTATGGCTGATTATCACGTTATAAAATTTAATTGCATAATAAACTGATTTAAACGCACCGTTTGCAGAGAGCTTAGAGAGCGTTGGTAAACTGCGTCTGTCCGCTTCTGTCACCAGCTGCAGGAGGTCAGTCATTTTGTTGCACTTGTTTGTGGAGAGCAGTAAATCCGGTCCTCTCGGTCTGGGTGGACGCGGTGCCGTTGCCCAGAGCGATGTACCTCTGCTGTGAGCACGCACAGAGCGGAGCTACTGCGTGCGTCGAGACACACAAAGTATTTTGTTCCACGGTCTTGCTATCATCTATTTGGTTATTAACTAGAGAAGAAAATAAATACAAAAATAAAAACATTACTTACTCTTATGGCATTACTACTGTGTACTGCTATTACAGGAAATAGGCTACCTTTATTTTAGGAAAAATAGATTCGCTTTCGTTTTTTGTGTTCAAGAAGCCAGCTCATTTCAGTTCAAAGGTATCTTTGCTTGTTTTACTCTTGGAAACACGTCACATTTAAACGTGTGCGTAACCACAGCACAAAGGCGAAATACCTTATCGCTCGCTTAACCGTACTTTGACTGACGGCTCAGACTCACCGGGATGATGAGGACTTTATTACGTTTCTCTTTGCTAATTTTCTTTACACTGCTCACAGGTAATACTAATTTTGAATAATACTTTTTTTTTTTTTTTTGCCATTTAATGACTGCATTTATTTCATTAATCTTGTTTATTGTTTATATTAGGCCTACTTTGTAAATTTACTGACATCAGTCACTAGGGTTGAAATTAAGACTTTTATTGTTATAGGCCTAAATTTGTCCTAATTTTATAATTTCACGCTGTAACATGAAATAATTATAATACAAATAAACATGTGCTAATTGGCATTTTTATTTTATTTTTTTTATCAAAATAAATTTACCCTCACAGAAGACTTCTGTGAAAAATTTAAAATGTTATGGATAAGAATGGTTGTATAAACTATAAAAAAAAACTGAATTTATTTATTATAATACATACTTAACATTCTTACAGAGAAATTAAACTGATACCTGATATTTTCACTTACTCAATGATTACATTAATCTGAATAGAAATAGACATGAACCAGACACATAATGATTTTTTTCTCTCCTCGCTGGTATTAAAATGTAGCCTAAATGTTTATACAAACGTTTATGACAAATGCAAATTTAAACGTTGGTGACATCTAATGGTCAAATTTGAGATTGCACCAGAACGTATGCATTTTGTTTGGACAACAAAATCTGAATAAAACACATTAACTCTCAGGCTCTGTGACATGTTGCTGATTAAGTAGTAATTGAATCATAATGTATTGTCCACATGCATAAAAGTATGGACTAGACCTGCTCTAAATTTGGCGACTTTGTCATAATTAGGCGCTGAAGAAATACATTTAATTTCTGTAAAACTTCGGGTAAGGCTATACCACTTACTGTACTGATGAATTTGATCAAAGTGGCATCCTATTTCAGTCAATATCCGCTAAATAAGGAAATGCAGTCTGTAAAAGTTTTTTTATGTGTTTTCTTAGATGTTCATCCTGAAGAGATATTTGTCAGAGCAGGGGACATGGTGGCACTGCGCTGCCCCAAAATCAGAAACATGGGTAAAGTGGAGATTCAATCAACCTGGGCCAGTTACACGCCCCACAAAAGGATTTTAACCAGCGACTTGAACTCAACATCGCGTCTTCTGCTTCACAAGAGGAGCCTCATTTTGCTGAGTACATCTCTAAACCAGCAGGGAAACTACTCCTGCTCTATGGGGTAAAAGACATACCTGACACAACCCTCTCCATTTATCCAGGCTTGGGGACAGGCACATATTGTACACTGACTTGTAACCCCTTTGAATATGTATCTCTCAGGGCTATATTTATAAGTTTATTAATACCGGGTTTACATGAAATCAGCTTTCTTCAGTGACTGACTGAGTCTACACTAACATGTCTATGGAGTGCTGTATTGATGTCTCTGTTGACAGGAACAACACATTCTGGTTCAAGCTCATCGTTTACACTGCAGTGTCCAGTGATGACCAGCAGAGGGCGCAGTACTCCACAACATGCTACACCCAAGACCGCTGCTCTTTACGCTGTCCCATCTCCAACGCACCAGGATCAGACATAACCAACATGACCCGGACAGGGATCACATGGTCAAAGGTATTTTCGATCAGTAATCATTCGTTTATTAATTTACTTTTATTACAATGTTAATCAACGTCTAATGGCACATCTATTTAAATATTTCATCGTTTCATTTTGTTAAAGCTATATTTAGAGCTCTAATAAGCTTGACACAAAAGCTATATTCAACCTACCCTCAATCTTATTTGAGTAATGACCCACCATTTGTGAACCACAGACCTCAACCCTCTGCAATGCTGTGTGTTCAGTCATACTTTAACAAACATTTGAATATATACACTGGTGGACAAAGTACTCAACTTCATTACTTGAGTAAAAGGATAAATCCTTCAGGCCAAATATTATTCCAATACAAGTAAAAGTTGCTAAGTCAATTTTTTTACTTGAGTTAAAGTAATGGAGTATGTGCTTTCAAAACTACTTACGTATTCAAAGTATTTTATACAAAGAAATAACATTTTTTCCCCACTATGTATTTCAAATGAGTGCAGTCAAGAATTTTGAGTAAAATTTCAACTACATTCAAGTCACAAATTTGCAGCTCTAAAATATGAAGAGTGAGGAAATGTGGGGATCAACCATAGATAAGATTGTTCTACAGCAAAAACAAGCTATATGTGTTAGAAATAAATCTAGATATTACGATCATTATTTTTAAGTTATGCTAAATCACTTCCAGATTGTGTCCAGAGATTCTTTTTAGTTCCTGAGAGGAAATATGAGTAGTATTATGTAGTAAAAGATCATCTTTAGGGAGTATGTCAGTTGTCTTTTGGTTTTAAGACAATTTCTCTGCAGAAGTTACTTTTACTTTTTTAGAAATGCAGTGGAGTAAAAAGTATTATATTTAGCTTTTAGATGGAGTGGAGAAACAGTAGTAAGTTACCCCTAAAAACACTACTCAAGTACTTAAGTACAGTCCTGGAGTAAATTTACTTTGTTACTGTCCCCCTTTGAGTCTATATTAGTAGAATCGTAGTCTTTGGGCCCTTTGATCTCCCACTATTAGTAATGTTAGGCTGTCTCTCTAACACTTTAAATATTCCTTTTCTTAGGACAACAAAACCGAGTTCAAAGATGTTCTGTCCTTCTCTAATGTTGAGGAGATGGACCAAGGGGCTTACACCTGCACAAGATCATATCTATATAAAGGTCAAATATATAACATGACCTTCACCAACGTACTAACTGTCAAAGCTAAAGGTAATTTATGCAACTCTTTGTGTGATGTATCTAACAAAATATTCTATTTATTTAGCATTAAGAGTTTTCCCTCCATAACGGTATCTAGGAACACTGTTACATAGTTTCTAATGTCTAGGACTCTAGAGACCATAGACCCTTACAGGCCCCTGCTTGAAAATGATACCCAAAAATAAAATAAGTATATCCCTGCAACTCCTTGGTCTACATAAATAATCTTAATATCTACAAAAAGGTAACACTTGTAAGATTTCTACTGAGGTGTAATCACCAGTATAGATGTCACTGGATCAGAGTAAATTAAGATAGAACACAGACAGGAAAAAACAACAACAACATTTCACCTAATGAAATTTTAATGTTATAAAGAGTATAGACCTCAACAGTGCCTGCCCCACACTGGTGCTGGAAGTAAATTTCCCATTTATTTTTCCTGTAGACTTTTTGAAAAATGCATGTATTAAGAGTTTAAAAGCTCAGCGGGGGCTGATCAGCTGTGGTAAAACATCATGATAACATGATCATTTCTATCAAAAAGATTAAAGAAAACTTGAAAATTCAGCAAAATGTGTTTGTAACTTTTTCTTTTGACAAGTTTCAGATACGTGTTTATAGTGAAATTAATCGTTTTATGAGCATGAGTTTCGACGTAGTTGAACTTTTAATTCACAGACTTTTCAAAAAGTCAATAGAAAAAAAATATGGGATTTTTTTCTTCTGGAACTGGGCATGGCCAGTCACTGTTGAGCTCTGTCCCTTACCAGGGCCAAATGTAATGCAGATAAAATGAAGTAAGACCAAATTAGTACAGAAATGCTTAGGTGGAATCCCTATTTAGCATAATTATGCAAATTGTATGTATTTTTTGCTAAATTCCAGTTTAGTTGCTTGTTGTTGAAACAATGTTCAATTTGTGGAGAAAATGATTAGCATGGGATTTTAGCCAAGCCTTTTCTGGTTATGTGCATATGCTGCATGATTATGTTACTAAATGTTTACCTTTACCAGAGTAAATGCCTCTAAAGATGTGCAGAATCTGTTTTTCAGGCATTAAACTCCCTTTGTCTCTTAGCTTCTCAAGAATAATATGGTGTAGTTTTCCTGGTGCATTTCCTAGAACAATCAGCAGACTGATTTTTGGGTCTGCTGGTGGGTAGGGTGCTCCAGATACAGTATATGGAAAATTTAGATATAGATACAGCTTTTAAACAATATATCATTGTTAATCCTTTTTGTCTGGGAAGTACTGTAACATCCATTGACCAATTGTTTTGGGCCGGTATGATGACAACTTCCTGTCTCTCCAGCCAATCGGCATTGAGCCCACCCCCATTCAAAACAGGGTCAGAAATAAATTTACTGTAACTGTAGCTTGTTACTTGTAATCGTAACCTGTGAAGTGATAAACGGAAAGAAGTATGTTCATAATCTGTTTCTTTTATTTATAATCATGTTTTTTATTTAAAGCTATGTTTACAGTTTTAGATTTATGTTTACAATACTTACAACATATGTTTACAATACTTTTTTTTATGTTTACGTTACAGCTGACCCTTTATTGTCTCCATACAGCTCTAGTAAAAATACTTTCTAACTTAATGACAATGGTTGCATGTTTCCAATTTGCCTTCCATCTGGTTGATCACATAAAAATACATGTAATATTTTGAAATAGTGTACAGTATTTCTCCACACTTGCCCAAACATTTGCCCTGCTCTGTAATTTAACATCTGTTGCTTCCTCAGAGCTGTTGCCAGATGTTCAGATCATTTCACCTCGTGACGGTGATGTGTTTAAAATTGATTTAGGTAAGTTTCATTCTGACTGTCACATTCAAATGCTTTATATAAAGACTTCTAATTGTAATTTTTTCCCAGGCTCTGCTTTTGTAGTGAACTGCACAGCCATGATATATTCGGAGTTTGATGAAGTTTTTTGGATGATCGAAAACTTATCCGTGGGCACCAATAACAACTCAAGAGTCTTCTCCAACTATACGCTGTAAATACTGTGTATCTGCACTATTTCAAATGCATTATAGATTTAAATTAAGTTTTATGTTATTCTCTTTTTTATTCCAGGGATAAAAATTCCAGGGGGACCTATATGACAGCGTTGTTGGTTTTCAGAGAAGTTTTTGAGAAAGATTTATTAAAGAATTACACGTGTAAACTGGAATCTGTGTCAGCGCCATCGAGCTTGGTCACTATCTCTCTGGACCAGAAAAGTACGTTGGAGTGAGTTTAAACAAAACAAAATATACAGCAAAACCCAGTTACTGAGGAAAACATTTTTACTTTCTGTGTAACACTGTATGATATTACCTAGAGGTGACAGTAAAATCAACAAAGAAAAGACATGGGCATAAAGACAAACAGTCAGAGATAGAGCAATAAATAAAGTCATAAGTGAAGTTATAAAAAGGCCAGTCTATTAAAGTGTGTTTTAAGAATTATTTTACAAGATGCTACTGATTGTGCCAGCCTTATCTCCTCAGGCAGGTTGAACCAAAGTCGAGGTGAAAAGTTCAGTCATCTTTGGTCTTGAGTCTCGAATTTGGAACAGCTAACAGGAACCTGCCCGAGGATCTAAGGCTGCAGGGGGCTCGTAGGGTATTAGTAACTCTGTAATGAGTACTATTACACTTGAATATAATATTACTCAAGTACTGACGTAAAAGTACTTAACGCAACTGTTGTAAAAGTTGAGTAAACTTGAGTAAAAGTAAAGAAGTTTCCTTATGTAGAAAATCTTTAATGCTACAACCACCACCTACTACTACTACTACTGCTACTACTACTACTATGACTAAGACTAATTCTTTTACTGCTACTGCTAGTACCTTCTAGTTCTACTGTTCCCACTACTATTATTACTACTTCAGCAACTTCTACTACAAGTCATACCCACTTTGTCAAAGAAATAAAAATACTTTTACTCATTTAGAGATGCTAAAAGTGTACTGCGGTGCATATGCAGGGCAACTGCCTCGGCATTGTTGGTCCAGACTCCAACAGCTTGTCGAATGTCTTGATCTCCTACTATTCTGTCCTGTCATTCATTCATTCATTTTCTACCGCTTTTTCCCGTTAGGGGTCGCGGGTGACTGGAGCCTATCCCAGTAACTTTGGGGCCGAAGGCGGGGTACACCCTGGACAGGGGCCAGCTTGTCGCAGGGCTCTGTCCTGTCAATAAAGCCTAAAAAATGGCCAAAACTCATCTTTTAAAAAAAAGTGTACTTCAGTAAAACCATTCTTAGAAACAATGTTTTAGAAAATCTACCCACTAAGTACATTTTTAAATTACTTGTGTATGAAGTTACTTTCCACCTCTGATATTACTATATAGTTTAAAGTCATTATGTCTTGTATCAAACGGTGCTTAAATTTATACAATATTTTTTGACTCTATTTTTAAAGAATGTCCTGCATTGCTTTGTTTTCTTTAGAACAAATTACATCGCTGTTATTCCCTATTCTCATTGTTGTGGCCATGATCCTGGTGGCTGTTGTGACTGTACTGAGTTGTATAAAGTTCAAAATGGACATAAGTCTTTTCCTTCGAGATCGACTTGGTGTCCTCAGAAAATCTGCAGGTAGGTACACATACACATAATAAAATTACATTATTTATGTATTATTAATAATTTTAAATGTGCATGATGTCAAACATTAACCAAACATATGTTTTAGGGTGATAATTTTGAAAAATAACAGTCTTTGCATTTGCCCCCCAAATAAGACATTTAAAGCTCCAGAAGAAAGATGTGGAACAGCTCACTAGTTCTGGTTAGAACAGCTGCCCCGACAAATAGCAGCATTTAACAAAACATACTTTTACTTAAGTAACTTTCTGAGGAGAAATGTATTTTAACTCAAATAAATATTTAAAATGTGTAAATACTGTAAAATAAAAATGGGAAACACATTCACCTTCATCAGAGGGTTGTAGGTTTTGAGGCAGTAGTACTATTAGTAATAGACTTTACAAAGAATTTCTCATTCAGTAATTTGTACTTAAGTAAACGTTAGATTCTGTACTTTTTTTACTTTTACTAATGCAGTATTTTAGAGTACCCTAACTTATATTAGTTGGAAGTAATATTATATTAAAAAAACACTTATCTTGGGTACTACTTCAAACTGTTCTCACACGAAGGAAATGTAAATCTGTAATTGCAACAGTGTGGCCACTAGATGCCCCTAAAGGGCTGTCTGCTACATCTTTTACTTGACTTTTTGTGAATTGCTTCATCTATCATTTTTAATAATCCTAGTATTTAATTGAAGATTTATATTGCATTTATATAAAGTCACAAATATGTCCAATGTTGGACACACTGGAAATAAAGATACCAAGTTTTTTTTAAAGCCCATACCAAAACTACTAATATGCATATTTTATATTATTAAAAAATATATTACTCAAATTGCTGTCTTTTTTTTCCTCTTACAGATGGAAAGCCTTATGATGCTTATCTGATGTGCTATGAAAGTGGAGCGGACATGGCACTGAGTAAAGATGACACAAAGTGGTTGACAGATGTTTTGGAAAAAGACTTTGGATATAAACTGTGCCTTCAGCATGGCACTGTCCCAACAGGAGAAAGTATGTAGCATCAATGTGAGATTTGCTTTATCTTTAAAAAAAAAAGCCTTTTAATGCAATGTTGTTGTTGGTTACAGCCAGAGAGAAGTCAGTACTGGACTGCATACAGCAAAGTCGTTCTGTCATTTTGGTTCCCACTGTCTCAAACCCTGATCCAAACTGCGACCTTGTTACTGACCTCTCAGTGCTGGAGCATCAAAATACTCGCATCATTCTCATTAAGGCAAAGACAGAAAGAAAGTCCACATCAAGTCGCAAACTAAATTTACAGGAAGCCTTACCTCTTCTAGGAAACACTGAACAAAGAGCTGTCAACTGGAAAGGCACACCCTCCAGGAAACAGTTATCTTCCTTTTGTAAACAGCTGCACTACCACCTTCCTCCACCGCAGCATGATAAAGAGGATATGATTACTGAAATATATTGTGAAAAATAAGTTACTTTAACTTGCATACACATTAGCATATGGACTATATACAACTGGGGTGGCCCCAGGGCAGCGCTGGCTATAGATGTAAAGCACTCTGAGAAGCTTTTAAAGTGCTTACCATGGCTGTTTTTTCTCATCCTAGTGGAGGGTCTAACCAAGGGCAGGGGATGTTGCCCTGTCCAGTGTGTTTGTATTATTAATTATCTGCTTCCTAGAGTGCAGTGATTTGCATATTTATTTGGCATGTATTTAATGTTGGTGTACAGCACAAACTGGGTTGTTTTTTAAAGTGCTATAAGCCTTTAAAATAATCTTTAAAAGAATTTGCTTGACAATTGCAGATTTTGATTTTAGTCATGGTGTCTTAAATTATATGTACAGTATAACACAAATTAAATATTTGATATCTTTATTCCACATCCAAGACCCCTTTGCAACTTCACAAGCAATCTTAAACCCTTTTTAACATAACAGAGTCAGAAACAGAAATACCCAGTATGATTTAGGGATGTCCAAGGAGGCATTTCCTCCAAAGCTGCGTGTGTGGAGACTTATGATAAACTGACAACTTGGCCCGGTTTCATTTCAACATCTCAGTGACAACAGAAGTCTGACAGAAACTTTGTGTGGACATTACTGCTTTCTTCCAGTTTGCCAGTTTGCCAGTCAGTACATCATGATGAAAGTCCTACTGCTTCTGCTGTTACTAAATGCCTCTGATGGTAAGAGTTTGACATTGTTTGACTAGAGAGCATTACTAATACAATAATTCTATGGGTATAATAAAAGGTTAAAACTGCATGGCATGTGTACCAATCAGGCATAATGCTCTGACCACTGACAGGTGACGTGAACAACAGTATATCTTCAGAACTGCAGCGGTCAGTATCTATTACATGTGTCCAAGGAAGAAACAATAGAAAACCAGCAACAGGCACTGCATGCACGGAGCAAAGGCTGGTCAGTGTGGTCCAACAGATGAGCTACAATAACATTTTTAGAAAATAATGCTGGTTCTGATAGAAAGATGACAGGATACACAGTGCATTTCAGTCCGTTAGTTATGGGGCTGTACATTTGGTAGGTGGTCATGACACATAACATTGTGACCACCAATAATAGGCAGGTGGTCATAATGTTATGGCTGATCGGTACATCTACATTTTAATGGAAAAGATATACCGTTTAAAGACATCTAATGAAGTTTGTTTTGTGACGGTCATTTGTAAAAATAAAGTAGGTTATTGGTTGGTTGCATCTTTTTGGTTAAAATGTTGTGTTTTCATTGTATTATATGTACTGTATTTAGTTAACACTGTGTGTGCGTGTGCGTGTGCGTGTGCTTGCATGCGTGCGATGCAGCAAATCCATTATTGCAATTTGTATTTAAGTCAACACTTTAACATAATTTGTAACTTTAAATCAATAGAGCAAAATGTATTTAAGAGTTTATGGACAAATTTTTGCTTTCACATTTTGTCTTATGTCTAATTAATCTTTTTTCTACTTGCATTATCTACTGTATATCTATGGACCATTTCATTTTCATTTCCTCTCTAAAAAATCACAAGAATTTTGGGCAGGAAGTCAAACTGTGGCAAAAAAAAAAAAAAAAAAAAAGAAAGAAACCTCAAAGCTATTTCATAACTGCCATATCCGCTTGTGCTACTTTGTTTTCCACATAGCAGTGGTTCTGGGGTACACTGGACTAATAAAGTCATGACAGAAATGATTAAATGATCAGACAATATATTTCTATTATCTATTTTGATTTAGATTTTTAAAAAATAACTCTTATTGTGTCATTCAGGGGTGACTATGGAAAAGATATGTGTGAAATCTGGTGAGATTGTGGCACTGCATTGTCCCAAAGAAGACCCTGGTCAAGGAGCCAAAGTGACCTGGAAGACCCCTCAGACCTTCATAGATGGGACCGGTGTCCTGATTTCTGATGAAAGCATTGTTTTATTCAATGCTTCAGTGACACAGGAGGGACGCTATTCATGTTCTCATGGGTAAAAACAATGAAATACTCAAATTCATATTGATTCACTAGAGGTAATTAATTGAAACATCTTTAGAAAGGTTATAACTCATTTTCCTGCCTGCAAAAATGATTTTTAAACCAAAAACACTAAAATAACACTATAATGTGTCTAGATACATATACACAAATGTCTGGACAGTAGGTAAAAACCAGAATACCCACAAAACATGCATGGTAACTCAGGGATAACATGTAGACTCCTCTTAAAGAAATTGTAGTTGGCCAGACCAAGGATGAAACCACAATCTTCTGGCTGAGAGCTAAACAGTGGTTGTCACTGTGCAGAATAATATATCTGGTTGTAATATTACAAAAACATATTTCTGACAGCAGAGTTGTTAGTGAAGGTTGAAAGAGTGAGGGTTCAGTTCCCTGGCTGGCTGACTACAGTCTCTTTAAGTAGAGGCTGTATGTCCTCCCTGTAGTACCATGGGCCAGTGTTGTAGTCAAGTCACCATTTCAGTTCAAGTCACTCTCGAGTCCTTATTGTTTAAGTCTGAGGCTTAGTGCAAGTCGCGTAGGACTAGTCCAAGTCGAGTCTGAGTCGAATCATTATCACCTGACAGTGATTCCTCAAGTCCAAGTCACGAGTCCAGACCATTTAAGCAGAGCATGATGGGAGTTTTCTTAATTGTGCCAGAGTGAAACCAGTGAAACACAAAACAAATCATTCAAATGCAATAAATAATTCAACTTAATTTGAAGTTACAAAAATCCATCAAAACTGTGTGAAAATAGTGTCTTAAGAACAGGTCTTGGATAGATAAGTCAACACAATTTTTTTAACTGGATGTTCACACAGTGCAATTCACAATAGGCCCATAGTTATGGTGCTACCTGTTTGCTTTTCTTTAATGACAGAAAGTCTAACAAGACATTTGACCTGGTGGTCTACACATCCCTGTCCAGTGATTGTGAGAGTGTGTTGCAGTACCCGATACGCTGCAACAGTAAAAAGTCCTGCACACTCAACTGTCCGAATTCCAACACCCCTCAGATTAGTGCAAATGTTTCCAGCAGGGATGTCATATGGCCTAAGGTATTTCAAACTATTTTCAATCTTTTTTACTCAAAGCAAAAACATTTTTGAGTCATTTACGCCTTTTAGGGTGGCAAGATGCTGTCAAAAGACACTCTCTACTTTGGAAGTGTGAAGGAGCGTGACCAAGGCGTCTACACCTGCATTAGGTCATTTTTATATAATGGCCAAGTCTATAACATGACTTTCACTGTGCTACTGGATGTCGAGCCTGAAGGTAAGATATACAGATGTCCAAAAGTGAGGTGTATAAACCAGTAATGGGCCAGGAATATTTAAAGAGATTCTGATTCTAGGTTCTCTCTCTAAAAAAAAACTAATGGTAAGTTGTTGTTTTTTTTTTAACCAAAGTGAGCTATAATGGCTTTGAGACCCAGTGGAGAAAGCATTTACCCCTGGAACTAAAAGATCTTTGAATTCGAGTCCGGATCTTGTCGCTACATCTAGCATCGTAGGATATGAGAGTACCTTGGCCGAGGTCCACTCAACAAATGCTTACAGTTTAAATGTTTGTCTTTTTTTTTTTTTTTTTTTGGGAATTGTATTGATACTATGGAGCCTGGGAGGGACCATGGTGAAAAAACAGAAGAAATGAGAGAACGAAAGAAAAGCAACATCAGCCATCTAAGCTGTTGAGGCTCAGATCACACAGCTCCACGCAAGAAACAAACACACTTCTCACGTGTGCCTTAAGATGTCCACGGTGATTTTGCAGTCTAGCTTTTGTAATGTCTGGACTTGAACATAAAATGATGATCTGAACCACAAACAGCCTCCTGAAGTGGGTGTCCTCCCGACCACAATCCAGATGAGGCAGTTCATCTCAAACAAGCCTCAGGATCTTGCAAAATTTCGTTGATATTGATAATGTCGTTTTTTTCTTTTTCAACATGTCCCCCTCCCAGGCTCCATATGATTTACCTTTCTTGTTTTTTTTCTTGGTTTCTAGACATTATATATATGAAGGTCAACTATAACTCTTTGTCAAATCATTTTGTTTTCTCAGAAACTATAAAAAATGAAGGCATAATCATACCACGTCCCAATGATGTATTTCTTGTGGATGTGGGTGAGGAGTAGTATACATATGTTACAGTTTCTACTGTGGGCTATGTTACAACTCTCAGTTTAATTTTAATTAATTGTTTTTATAGGCTTTCCTCTGGTGATCAACTGCACAGCGGTGATATTTTCAGAATTTGATGAGGTCTACTGGCAAATTAAAGACACATCCGTAGGCAGAAACAAGAATTTGAGGGTGCACTGTGATTGCTCAAAGTAAATCACTAGCATATAGTGTCTCTGCCTTCACAAAAACACAGTGTTGAATTTGATTGTTTGTTTCTAGTGAGGGAATAAAGAAGACAGCGTCTCTTGTCTTCAAAGAGGTTTCCACAGAGGATCTGTCCACAGTTTTCACCTGTAAATTAGAATCTATGTCTTCGACCCCAATTTCTGTCAACGTCACTCTGTCACAAAAAGGTTTGAAAAAAATGTGTTATTTAATCTCTATTGCATATTAATTTGATTTAAATTTGTAGACATTAAATAATTAATGAGTATTATGTATGTCTCTTTTCTTCCCACAGTGTATACTTCTCCTGTTGGCATAACCGTTAGTACTGTGATTTTTACTGTGCTCATGATATCAGCAGTCATGATCTACATGAAGCACAAGATTCATATCACTCTGTTTCTCAGAGACACTCTTGGGTGCCACAGCAGAGTTTCAGGTAGATTTGTATCCCATTTATCAACACCACATGGCAGTGTTTTGTTCAAATGTGTATCTCAAAAGGTCAATATTAGCTAGCACAAAGCTGAATTTCAGTAGCTGGACATCATCATCAAGACTTTTAGGGCCCACTTACATGTCAACGCTGGCCAGGAAAACGCAACAGCCATTCCGCTTGTGATTCATGTTTACACAAAAACACTGAAGTGTGAAGAAAACTACTATTAGTATGAGTAAACTGTAGTATCCACATTTGTCCAGCAAATGTGTGCAAATGCTCTACACTGCACAGTGAGTAAACGGCAGAGGAAATCATAGTTCCAGCCTGTAACTTCACAATAACTTTAAGATCTTGTGATTTTTTTTTCTAAATATGAGCGTCTGAGGCACAAAAACCTTGTAGACTGCGATCGCGGGTCAGCGGACATGTGCCCAGCAGACAGCCCAATCACTGTTTAGATTGGGGCTCCGAGCGACTCTGAGCGGCTAGACCAAAACACCTTGCAGTGTTTTCCAAAGATTGCAGATTCAGAAAACGGAAAACCCCATCCTTGTGAGAGAGAGAGAAAGAGAGAGAGAGAGAGCAAAAGCTCCCCAAAGACATTGTTTTTTTTTTAAGTTTGTAAAAGGCCATAATAGGTCTCCTGTAGAAAAGAAGACATCATCATCATCAAGGCTTTAAGACTGTATACTCCACCAAGTGGCAAAAAGGTTGTTAGAGATATTTACAGACATTACATTTTTGGCAATATTGTTAATAAAGACTATTTAGTGTTTTATTTTTAAGTAATCATTTACCATTAATATTTGCATGGGTTACACTGTTTCTGTTCCACATGAAGTAGGCAGTGCCTAAAATGAATTTTATCACTTTCCATACTTGCAGCCACCAGGGGCATTATTTGATTTTGTTTGAAATTGTTTGAAATGTGCACACGTTGCTTGCTTACTCATTTCAGCCAACTATATGTATTTCATCTTAAATATATATCTCAAACATTACACACATTCTTTCTTTTGGTTGCAGCAATTGTTGATAATGTTGTCTGTTTAGATGGAAAGAGCTTTGATGCCTGTGTAATGTACTACACGAGTGAGACCGGAGCAGGACTCAGTGAAGATGACAGGAAAACTCTGGAGAAGATGTTGGAGGATCAGTTTGGTTACAGCCTGTGCCTCTTTGCCCGCGATGTGCTGCCAGGAAAAGGTAAAGCTGTACAGCTTCACATTAAAGAAAGTAATGGGTGTCTCCTGTACCAATGGCACTAACAGTCCCATACACTGCCCAAAACAGTGGCCACTCAGACTTTGGCCACATTGTCCTATTGCATATGAAAATATGTAGTAGTAGTATGTTTATTAATCAACTGGACAACACAAACAGCTGATTTTAATACAACTTGTTGTCAACAGATTATAGGAAAAGTACAGAGAAACTCAATGACTGATCATTCATGTAGACTTTTAGGTGGCCACTATTTAAGGCCATTAAACACTTATGTCACACTAATATGGTCACATGCTGACCACAACCAGGGGGCACCCCACTCTGTATAAGCTAACATTTGAATTTGAATAAATGAATTGGGTCCTAGTATGCTAACTTTAGTCACACTTTGTTGTTGCTTGCAGCTGTGGCAGATGCTGTGTTGGAGTGTGTGGAGCAGAGCCGTACCGTGCTGTTGGCTCCTGCATCTCCAGATCTAGGGTCTGAATATGCTCTACTTAGTGCCATCCATGAAGCCCTTGTGGAGCGTCAAACTCGGCTGGTTTTGATAAAAAACAAATTAACAGAGAAAACTGAACTGGACTCATTATCAGAGACTTTACAGCTGCTCACAGACCTGGGGCACAGCGTCACATGGACAGGGTCGTTGGCTCCATCATCTTTCTTCTGGAAACAGTTACGATATTATCTACCACCTGCACAACAGCCTCCAAAAATTTCACTGCTATCTCACACACAGACTGTGTAGATATGTCTTTGAAGACAAGTTATGATTATACAGTTAAAATATGACTTTACAACACAAATCTTGTGCATTACTTTGTTCAAAATCTATATTCACAAATGATAAGATGCCTCAAGGTAAGAAAATGTACAAGAACGTTTATCTGCTTATTCAGCTTACTACATCTCCTAACCACATTTTTAAAAACCATGATATGGCCTTGTTTTCTTTTAAGGTCATGACCTGGTTATGAACAGGGCGATCTCACTGAAGAGGTTAAAATAAAGTGTGGTTAAAATGGTTTCAAGGTGTCAGTATATTTATTCTACATAGATTTTTTTTGCCATTTTTTTTGTAAGTAAAGGGATTTTGATGTGTATATATATATATATATATATAGGTCAGACAATCGTGATCCAAGATTCCTGACATGAGCTTCAGGGGATCCTGAAGCTCATGTCAGGAATCGTAGCGGCGAAGATAAGTGGGCACATGGATCAATACATGAGAACAGCACAGAAGGGCATTGGTAAAAACACCAGAGGAGCTAAACACCAGCTGCTGGTAGATAGAACAGTCGCTCAGGACTGCAAAGCCAGACATACCAACCTGTGCACCGCCTGGATTGATTACAAGAAAACATATGACTCAATGCCACACACATGGATCATGGAATGCTTGGAGATGTATAACATCAACAGGACTCTAAGAGCCTTCATTGCAAACTCGATGAGGCAGTGGAAGACCACCCTTGAGGCCAACTGCAAGCCAATTGCACAAGTGTCCATCAAATGTGGCATATACCAAGGAGATCCTCACTGCTGTTCTGCATAGGTCTGAACCCCCTCAGCCAAATAATCATGGCCATGGATACTGACTCAGAAACGAGTCCACCATCAGTCACCTCCTCTACACACATGATATCAAGCTGTACGCAAGAGAGACATTGACTCACTGATCCACACAACCAGGATCTACAGCAATGACATCGGACTTGAGAAGTGTGGGCAGATGGTGACAAAGAGAGGGAAGGTCTTGCTCCCAGATGGCAGAATAGCAGACATTGAGGGCAGCTACAAGTACCTTGGAATCCCACAAGCAAATGGCAACTTCAAACAGGCCACAAGGAAAGCAGCCACAGCCAAATATCTCCAACGAGTAAGGCAAGTCCTAAGGAGTCAGCTCAATGACAAGAACAAAGTCCGGGCAATCAACAGCTATGCCCTGCCAGTCATCAGATACCCTGCAGGAATAATAAGCTGGCCAAAGGAAGAGATTCAGACCACAGATGTGAAAACACAGAATCTCATGACCATGCATGGAGGGTTCCATCCCAAATTCCAGCACCCTGAGACACTAAGCGCAAGGAAGGAGGCAGAGGACTACTGAGTGTATAGTGCACAGGAACATCTGTGCAAAGTACAGTCTGGAAGTCCCGAGGTCAAGGTGGGAAACACCTCCAAAGGTGATAGAGAACGACCGAGCTAAGATACTGTGGGACTTCCAGATCCAGACAGACAAAATGGTAATGGTGAACCAACCGGACATTGTGGTGATGGACAAACAGCAGAGAGTGACTGCAACATCAGGAAAAAGGAACATGAGAAACTAGAGAAATACCAAGGCCTCAAAGAAGAACTTGAGAAGGCGTGGAAAGTGAAGGCAACAGTGGTCAGGGCCCGTGGTCATCCAAGCACTCGGGGCAGTAACTGGACACTATATATTTACCATTGCGAGAACGGGCCATTGTGATCTTCTAGTGCCTTGGGTTTATAGTAGATTCTTCTGAGCTTAGGCTTATGCAATCAAATGTTTCACCCTCAGTCATTGCATTACACAAGGTTGCTCCTTAAATCTGCAGTAGTATTTATTGGGTGTAGGTTTGTGTGCCTGCCTTTTTAAACTACAGTGTGTGACATGTTTTTAGTGTAGAACTGAAAATGAGTGGCTTAATCAAATAATATTTTAAAACATTTATTGAAAAAGTCCAATACAACGCTGAAAAGTATATATTTACAATTGGTTCACAATAAATGAAGTTTATGAAAGTGCACAAACTGACAATTTCCAGTTTCAATTGTGACTAATTTTATCTTTTTAAAATTTTTGCCCCCCTTTTGTCAGTTTGTCAGTTTACATTTGATAAAACAAAACTGAAAACTTCACTTTCAGAAACACACTCATCCAGTATTGCCATTGTTATTGCCATTTCTAACAATGACTGAAAACGAACATTTCATCTAGTAATCTTTCTGATTTACACCGCTTAGTTGCAGCTCACTGTATGATATGCTTTTGTAATAGGAAGTGGCTTTCAGTGTCAGGACACTGAACAAGTTGTTTCTGCCACAGACCTGAAGCTGTGCCTGCTAAAGCTATAGATCATCTACTGACTTTTCAGGCTGAACTTTTTTTGGTTTTGACATGAGCGACTTTTGATGTGGTTCAACAGAAAAAGGGATGAGCTTCGGAAACTTTGTGTATCTGTTTGTAGCTCAAATCTGTTTGACTTCATGCTCAGGTAAGACAATCAACTCAGCTTCTTACATTTAAAAACAACATAATTATCATCTTTAAAGTAGCTGAACATGTCTTGTTTTATTCAGATATCCACCAGAACCCAACACCTCTGCACTACAGAGCTGTTGATGGAGAAGTGTTTATGATGCCCTGTCAAAACTGGTCCACGGTCAAAAATCACAAAAAAGAGATAAATGAAGTTCCCAGGAAGAACTTTACTCAGTTCAAAGCTGAAACCACACACTCGGGAAATTATACTTGTCACACAAGGTAAATAATTATACTGTATATTAAATATAGGGCTTATATTAGGTTGCACAGCAAAAGTGTGGCTACTAGCTACCATTTCATAACAACAAGAAGGTTATGGATTGATTTCTTAATGAGTAAATGAATTGATTATTCAAGTTACTTGATGATTTTTTCACTCATTACCAATGAGTGCCTGATTTCAGAGTGGTTAGGGCTGCTGTCTCTTACCAAGAAAACTCTGGGTTTAATCTTTGACCTGGTCAAAATATTATCTTGTAGAATCTTTATGTCCGGCCAGTGTTACTGTGGGTTCTGTATGGCTTTCGCTGGTAGCCAAAGACATGTAATATGTTAATGTTCAGTCTAAAGTGACCCTAATGAATGAATGTGCATGGTTGTTTATCAATGTTCCTAATGAATGAATGTGAGGTGATGGTTGTCAGTGTATGCCCCGTGTTACTCTACCTCAGGCCCATAGTAGCTGGGATAGGCTCTAGCCAGAAAAGTCACTTTGAAAATAATTTTAAGCATAGGCTCAGCTTGTAATCGCCTGTATTAAATATTCACATTTCTGCTGTTCAGTGCTGGGTGGCAGTTTCTCTATCTCCAGGTTGTCAGAAAAATCATTGGCTGCTCTAACACCGAGAACACATTAATGCTTACAACTGGGGAAGGAGGGTACATCCCATGTCCTGGACACAACTGCAGTAACAACACCAGTATTGTCTGGTACAAGGTAATGTACTTTTATACACATTTTATAAATATGAAAGCAAGAGAGATACACAAATATTGTACTTCATGTGATGTTGTCACAGGAAAGCAGAGCAATAACTGAACTGAGAAGAACAGTATCTTATCTTGACGGGGTGCTGCTTCTGCACACGGTGGACAAATCTGACAGCGCTGTGTTTTTCTGTGACCGAGAGCTGACTGAGCAAGGAGTAAACTGGACATTCAGGAGGTCTGTCACTGTCAATGCTATAAGTAAGTCCACAATGTGATATTCATTAATTAGTTTTATTTATAATTTGTTTATTTTGTCTGTACATAATGGAAGAGTTTGCTAGAACAAAGCTACTTTTCATTTGTAGTTCCAGGACAGATGTTCAAAGTCACCCTAAAAACAACAAAAGTGGTAGAAAAACATGTCCAATGTCAAATAAAAGTACAGTGTCTTAAAAATGTTACAAAACAAACACAGAAACCAACAACTGACAATGATCATTTCCTGGAGTCATATTTTATCAGCAAAGCATATCCTAAATGTTCAAATTCTGATGGTGGTGGGAGTAAGGTTACACTGAGAGGAGGCTTGAACAGAAAAGTATCTTTTCCTTAAGCGAGTAATGCAGTCATGGGCCCCAATTGCTGCACCTTGTTTTGTTACGATAATTTTTTTTATATGTCAATAAACTGACCAAGTGGAGGGGATCATAGACACAAATAACATTTTAGATAATATTAAGTGTGAAGAAAAGGCAAAAAGGTACACACACTCATTTTATGACATGCTTGTTGTGTTGGTATATAATGTCTATTTTACTTTAAAACTGCTGGGGTATCTTGTAGTACATTATGTTAACTGCCAACCCAAAACCACAGGCTTCCTCTTTGGTTATTAGTCATCTTAATTTACTCTTTCTGACATCACAGGGAAAATTACTTTAAAAATAGTAACAAAATGCATATAATAATCAGGTCTGTGACAAGCAAATAACTGGTACAGACTGCCAGTCACAGCGGCTCAAGACTAACCCTCCGTCTGACCATCTATAAAATTTAGTTGTACTCCTTGTAGGTAGTATAATGACAAATAAAGCCCTTTACTACAAAGCTATAATGCTGTAATTGGCAAATAGGCAGTAATACATATATATACAACAAATAGTAAAGCTCCGAATCCCACTAAAATACAGCTGTTTTACAAGCCTTAGAAAACGTGTTTGAAATATCAATGAAAAAAATGCCTTAGCTTATGTGAGATTATGGGCTGAATGGCTGAGAACCTCCACAGAAAAAACCTGTCAGGCTGAATCCTTTCTATTTAAAATATGTATGCTGTATACATATATATCACTTCGTACATCTTGCAAGCACAAATCAATAAATCACAAAAAAAAAAAAAAAAAAAAATGCTTAACAATATTCAGTTTGTCCTTGTACTTAATCTATATATGACTTAATATTCTAATGTATTGACATGTGCCTTTATTGTTTGTGATTTTTAGATCCTAAAAAATACCCTCCTTGGATCCACTATCCAAAGAACAACATAGCAGAAGAGGTGGAACTGGGTTTGTATTTTATTTGTGGATAGCACATTAACAATAAACACAACTTTAACATTGTATACAACTGCAGTGTTGTGCCAAGGTTCTCTTTGGGGGCGGCAAGATGAATCGTATCAGGAACCCAACCCCTGAAGGGAACAGCCAAAAGGAAAAGATCTAACTTTATATTCTTTTCTATAGGCATGAGTCATACTCTAAGATGTGAGGTGAATTTTCCAGAAGCAGACCCACCTGGAGACGTCCAGTGGTTTGTGAATTACAGTGGCCATTTGACAAATATGACAATGGAGAAGCTACAGTGCGTCACTGCAGTCTCATTCACATCAAATACCAAATCATTTGTGTGTTTTAATAAGGAATTCTTTATCTGACTAGAATAAAAGAACTTAAATTGGAGCTTCCAGTCATTGGGGAAGCCACAATAAAAGAGGTGACAGCCCTGCACCTAAAGTATACATACACGTGCATTGCCAGAAATACAATGGGAAATAACAGTGCCACAATCTCACTCAAAATGAAAACTAAAGGTAAAAAAATGTATAGTTGTAGAAATTACATTAATTGACAATACCAAATATAAAAAAATAAGTCTTTGAATCTGTTTTAGCACAATTTCGGTCACTGGTTGAATACTCTGTGGGGCCGTTGCTGCTCGTTGCTGGTCTGGGGATTATTTTACATGTGAAGTGGCTGGAGATACAGCTGATACTAAAATCCCGCTGGACCTTTAGTAAACCAGATGTAGGTAAGAAGACACACACAAGTCAACCGTGCAAACAAACACTGAAAGTCAATCTTTGCTTTTGGCACCCTGGTTGTTTGCTCTTTTTATTACAGGATGTGGTAAGGCAATGCATTGGTTCAATGGTTCTAACAAAAAGGTAAAGGTATATATGGGCCTATAAAATGGTATAGTTACACACTGTGCCTACAAACCTTGTGGACGTGTTTGTCCAGCTCATCTTTTAGTCTTTTACTCTCACAGTAGACTGACTATTGGAACTCTGAAGATGTGCAGTTATAACCAATCCAACCTCATCCATTTGGTTATTAATGTGGCCCTAATCGACATTAACCACACAACTTGCTCTTAAAACTTCAGTGAATCAATATTCATTATGTATCTGTGGTCATAATGTTGTGCTTGATCTGTCTTTTTTTTTTTTTTAATGTTTGTTCTTCAAATGTTTCTTCTTTTGTACATCAGGCCATAAAGACTTCGATGTGTTATTGTCGTACGTGTGGAGTACGCCGTCCATGGAGCTGGTTTCCTCTCCTCAGAGACACACGGACGGTAGGTCTTACATTACTTACAATGTAAAAATGTGTATGTTTTGTGGGTGCACCGTTAAAGTTAATGTATTTTTTTTGTAGATGCTGCTTTTTTGTTCAGTTTGGACCCTCTGAAGGTGGAGGTCCCCTCAGAGAAACTGGAGCTGCTGCTGCCCCATGTGTTGGAGGATCAGTGGGGGTACCGAGTCTGTCTCATGGAGAGGGACTTGCTGCCAGGTGGAGGTCAGAGGCACAGTGTTTATTATGTTTTTTGTTTGTTTTTTATATATCAATCATATATTTATAAACAAATTCAGTTTTCCTTGTAATATGCATATGAGATACTGTATTAAGGTTATTAAGGATATTAAGGTTGAGTACTCTTTAAAGGTACTATGAGCAGTATGTTTTGTAATACTTACTGCACACTGTGACTGACAACCCACAGACCATTGTTTTGATTTAGACTGCACCAGGACTAGTGCATGCTGCTTCCATGCTTTAGAAAATACTATGTTGACTTGCTGCAGCCAGTTTCTCTCATAATAAAGCCAACATTACTTAATAAGCAAGAGTGGCTAGTAAGCAGCGCATTATAATATTTGTGTTTTCATGAACTGAATATTGTAGAATGTGTTTTCTAAAGCTTAAAGTCAAATCAACTAAAAGTTTATTTCTATAAAACTCTTAAAACAATATACTTTCAACAAAGGCTCTGTAGGCACAGTAGAGATAGATAAAAGAAATTACAATTATTAGCATCAAACGTGAACAATGTATCTTTTTAAAAAAGGTATTGTAAGCAGCATGTGCTGGTACTGGTTTGAAAACGTTACTACAGTGTAAAATAAAATAATGGTCTGTGTCCTTCCACTTTTTTGACTGGACCACCGGCAATGCAGTTTTAGAACCAAAACAAAAAAAGTAAAAAAAAAACAAAAAAAACAACAACTTATTTTATTATTATTATTATTATTAAAATATATTTTTACTTGATAATAAATCAACTGTACCATTGTTATAAGTAAAACTAATATTTGATTGAAACATGTTTACCTCATATTCGGAGACACGTGGGTAATGTCTATGAAATATAAAAGATATATACTAAATATATACAATTTTAATTAAACAGTCCGAGTCAGCGTGATGACTAAAAGTTGCAAGGTAAAAAAAAAAAAAAACCCTCAGGATTTCCCCTGGCATACCATGGCAAAAAAACAGCCTTGCAAGGATGGGAGAACTGACCCGGTGTACCTGAAGTCTAGGGTCAAAAAGCTAGCAATTGCGAGAGTCAAGCCAAGCAAGGGGTCACACAAGAGTCAAAACGACTTGTGAGTTTTTATGATAGAGCTTTACTCTAAAATGTAGTGTTCTCTGTAAAGAAAAATGCAACCAAAATATATATATATATAAAAAAAAAATAAATAAAAAATAAAAAACAAGCAAAGTTACATGGTTTCCCTTTACAGCCAAAGCAAGCTAAAATTTAAAACAAAACAACCAGCCTAATGCAAACAGTAGGGCTTCTGTAAATGCACATAAAAAAAAAATAAATAAAAATAAAACAAGACTCCCCACACCAGTAAAAGGTGAATCTGTTTCTACTTAAGGTTCTCATTCTTATTAATACTACCAATAATAATATTACTATATCTATATTGTCTTGCAGCATACACTAATGATGTGGCGAATGCTATACAAAGAAGCCAGATGTTGATATGTCTTCTGTCGACTGAATACCTCTCTGACAACAATGCTGTGTTTGTGCTAGAATCAGGAGTACAGGTAATACTTGTGACTCGCCAATGAGCTGCAATAATTGTATTTTCAATGTTTCTATAACTGCATTCTAGTTTTAAAATGAAAAAGCCACAAAAATCTGCATTATCAAAAAAGTTTCATGTTACTGCTAAATATGTTTCACTGGAAAAAGAAAAAAATATTGTCGAATGACGATTTTGTGGTTTTGTTTTCACACTTTGCCAGGCGTTGCTGCAAAATTCTGCCATTAAACTGCTTCTAATATGGACTAACAGAGCCCCAGTTTCACACAGACATTTGAACCCACCACTTCCTTCTGTTGTTCAAAAGGCTTTAAAGGTGTTACCAACTCTGAAATGGATGTCAACTACAAACACTAACTTCTGGAGAACTTTGAGGAAGGCCATGCCCTATCAAAAAGTGCTATCCCTTTCAAATCTGCAGAAGTGATTTAGGACTCTGCCCAAGTATTTTAACACAACAGCAAATGTTTTGTGTGACAGTCCCTAACATTTATCATAGGTCAAGGAAATTTCCACAACTCAAGTGAAGTTTCAACAGTGAGGAAAACATAAGTGGGAAATCTTAGTCATGGTAAAATGCTGAAATGTTCTGTTTTTTTCACAATTGTAAATAAATCACGACAAATCTTTTCCAAGCAAACGTCTGGACCATTTACTTTAGTTTGTTGCCCCTTACCATTTTAAGGCATTTTCAACGCAACTATTTTATTTCAACAACCTGCTGAACTCCAATTTGTAGCAGTCCTACTAAAGTAAAAAGTGACCCATTTATAAATCCCAGTAGCTAAAATGAACACTTGCATAAACACTTTCTTGTGCAGATAATGATCAGCATCACGCACAGTAAAAATCCTTTAATCTAAAATGTTTTATTTCTAAATGTGTCTTCTTGATAAAAGTGGTAACGGTTAATTTTCACATTACATGCTTTTAATATGATCTACACAATTATAAACAGACTGAAGTGACTGAGGTTTCTTCTTTTTCTGATCCCTATAGCTTAATAAGGAGTTTTATTGTGAACGGGGGTTGCCATGAAGTGATTCATTACATTTTGCGCCAACTATCCAAATGTGTTTGTAACGTAAAAATCTTTAAGGGGGTTAATCGTTAAATGAACAAAACAAGAAATACATACACAAACCAAAAACTACAACAAAAACATAGCATAAAACAAAGAAAAGCGTGGCATAGCAAGTGGAATTAAACTCCTGTAAATCTGAGAAACAGTAATTATACCAAATGCTAATTTTAACATCTGTCCCACACTTGGACTTGAAAATAAAACATCACACTATGTACATTCACACATACATTAAACAAGCCAAAACAAAGATTTGCTCTGTATGACCCTCAGTCTAATGATACACTGGACATAAAATTTATTTAAAGACATTTTACTATAATTGGCCAGGATAGATGGGTTACACAATGCCCTGGTTCTTACATCTTCCGGATCTCACCACAAGACGTCACTGTAAAATCACCCTTGTAATAGTGGTTCAGTTGTAAATAAACAATTAAAAGTGACTTAAAGTTGTCATCAAATGTCCAGACAAACAGAAGGTGTTGAAACCAGACCAGTCTCTGATATTTCTGAATGAGTAATTGTACAAGAAAACTACAGTACTGTTGTGATTTAGAGTTTGTCTGCTTGAGCCTTTATCTTCCTTTCCCAAAGCTTCTGAGTATCAGAGAAACCCTGCTTGCCTTTGTTGAAGGAGTTGGGTCCTGCAGATGTGGGCGTATCTCTGAAATTAAGCAGTTCATAATTATTACTAGTGCAAACATTTTAGTCAATAGCTTTGGATATTTTATTACTTGGATAAGAAAAATAACAATGGAGCATATTAAATGATTACTTCACCGTGTTACAGTGTATATATTAATTTCATACTCTCATTCACACACACAAATAATGTTTTAGTAACTTTTTTACCTTAAAGCACATGCCAGGGCCTTGTTTGTGTTTTAATCTAGCACTAAAACCTTTAATTCATATGTTATAAATGTAGCTTTAATTGTACAGTGCTTCCCAAAAATATTTAGGATACTATATGATACAACTTTACATTCCAAGGACATTTCCTGTTGCCACTCACCACCTTAAATAATTTCAAAAGCCTCTTTAGTCAAATTTTCCAACTGAGTCTAAATCTATGTGTGTTTGCAAAATGAATAAGACAAGTGAGATATACACCTGCCAATGTTTTTCATCCTCATCTTTGCTTCAGGAGGCATTTCCTCTGGTTCACTCTGTGTTCAAATAGAAAGTGTGAGTCAAACCTGGAAAGTTCCGATTCCTAGAAAAACAACTATGTGTGAACCTACGTCATCATCCTCGTTGAAGACTGATGCAAGCCCAACCTTTTTAGGGGGAGCTGTCGAGACAGGCTCTTTGGGTTTCTAGGAAGGTTTAAAAAAAACAACAACACATATAACATACAGATCAACCATTTTAAACCCCATAAAACAGCTGTGTACAATGGGGTGATACAAACAAACAAAAAGTGTTACAAGTAAATTTGTTTTTAGTATAATAATATTATTAAAAAATATTTTCCCAGGACCATTTTAGAGCTTTTAGGCTTTATTTGATAGAGACAGTGTAGACTGACAGCAAACAGGCTGAGAGAGTAGGGAATGACATTGTGCACATCTACCCAAGCCAGTTTTTCACTCAGTTTATGGTATGCAGTCTACCATAGTAATCAAGGTGCCCCGGCTGGTATTTTTATTTAATTTTTTTACCCCTTTGGGCACAAGTTTAGTCTCCATTAATGTACAGTATATACTGTATGTATGTAAGTCTCTTACCAGTATTACTTAAAAAAAAAAAAAAAGGGGGTTCCCAGAGCTTACCGTTGCTCCAAGTTTGATGGATATGGGGTTAGATTTCTTCCCAATCTGACTGTTCATGTTAAACCCAATTTTGGAGAGTTTTGGAGGTGCTGGTGGGTCAGCTGAGCCCTCATCTTCATCACCAGATGAAAGATGCTGTGATGTGCGCTTGAGTGCGGTCCCCACAGTGCTACAAGAGACAGGCTTAGTTTTCACTCTGTCTCCCTCCTCCTGCGGCCCTGCTTGAGGCGAGACAACTCAACCAGATGAACAACTGTTTTCAGAGAACTAATGAATAATAAGCCTATTAACCTATTAACTTTACCTGTGGGGCTAAGATTAATGTTGGCAGTGTGAACGACAGTACATTTATATACATTTATATAGCCTATAAAAGAGAAAGGTGTGTAGCTTGATAGGTAAGCACAAGATGATAGATGGCATAAATGTTGTTTTTGTTGTATGCTTTAATGATTGCGCTTTTTTTTTTCTCTCTACTAGTGACGTGGATACTTTTTGTAAAAAAAAAAATCTAAGCAACAAGATTAAATACAACAAAGACTTATGTCCGTAATAACTATCAAAATAATCAATATATGCGCAACTAACTATCAAAATAAGACACTCTTTCATGTGTTACTGTGTTAGCATTAGCATGTGCAAGTTAGCTTAGTAAATTTTAAGAAAGGTTTCCGGGTCTAATGTGGCCATATACGCTTAAATAGGAAAAAATAAAAATCAAGCAGTCACAAAACAAAGCCTAAATACGTTTGAGGTCAGAACAGTTTAAATATCACCTCTGTCGTCTTTAAGACCCCATCTGTTATGCTTATGGTCCGCCATCGCCTCACTTTTCAAAAATGCCCGCAAACGCCGCTAGTGTTATTCTGGCGCTGTGGGACAACCGTGCTCTGTTTTTATCCCGCAAAGAAGATGTGGAGACGAGCCGCAAGCTAACTTTCAAAGCTAACTGAGAAAAGAAAGCTTCAACCATGAAAAGAGGAGGTACCGTATTTTATTTACACGTATTTTTATGTTTCAAGTTGCTGTCAGTGGTTGTCTTCATGACATTTTCATTGTTAAATTGACTAAAATAGTCGTCAATGTAATAATTACATTATCATGAAACCCAACAATTAGCTTACAACCTGACAGCTGGATGGGACGATGAACAATAAAAAATCTAAAGCTGGAGCACTTAATAACCATTACACCGTTGTTGTTGTTGTTGTTGTTGTTGGTTTTTTTTTTTGTTTTGTTTTTTATTTGCCTGCAATGATCTTTTATGCCTTTAAGCTTTTTCATTAAACATCGTGGTAATTGCCAATAGACAATCTACCTTTTCACAGGTTTTTAAAAGTGTGGCGTACAGAAATGTAGCAGTGAATATGGGACAGACCATGTGCATATGCTCCCGTGGGTCCATCACTGTTGACAACAAAAAATACTACTTTGTACAGAAACTAGACGAAGGGTAAGTTAAAGCAAAAGGGCTTTATTTATATATTTAGCTCTAATAGTTGAACTTAACAACAAAAACATAATACAGCTAAATAAATGAACAGCTAAATATAAATTAGCATTATAAATTACAACTGACCTTTTTTAAAACTTTCTCTTTGTTTTTGTGGTGTCCATCTTCAGTGGATTCAGTTATGTGGATTTGGTCGAGGGTGTGAAAGACGGACGCTTTTATGCCCTAAAGAGGATCCTGTGTCATGATCGTGAAGGGCGCCAAGATGCACAGACAGAGATAGAGATGCACCAGATTTTTAACCATACACACATCTTGAGTTTGGTTGCGCACGCCTTTGTTGAACGTGCAGGCAAAACTGAAGCATGGTTACTCCTGCCTTACATGAGTGTAAGCTATACCATTTAGATACATTACTGAGAATGTAATGTTGACCATAGTTAGGTGCTGATGTTTTGTTTTTTGTGTTTGTAAACAGAAGGGAAGTTTGTGGTCAGTTCTTGAGAAGCTAAGAGACAAAGGGAGTTTAATGCCTGAAAAACAGATTCTGCACATCTTTAGAGGCATTTGCTCTGGGCTTAAGGCGATCCATGACCGGGGCTATGCACACAGGTATTTGCTCTCATTATACTGTACATGCACTAAAATTAAATCACTGTAAGAATGTAGACTAAAGTTATGTTAAAAATGTCATATTTAATTATAATGCTGTATCATATGTTTTGTCAGAGACATAAAACCTACAAATGTCCTTCTGGATGAAAATGACAAACCGGTCTTGATGGATCTGGGCTCAATGAACCGGGCCAGGATAGAGGTAATACAATAACATTCCACTCAGTTGTTTTTGAAAATAAATTATAAATGTTACACGCCACACTATTAGTAATAACACTTCAGGTTTAGTTGTCTGTGTGATGTTTTCTAGGTCAGGGGAAGCAGAGAAGCTATGAGCATTCAGGACTGGGCAGCGCAGCGGTGTACTATTTCCTACAGAGCTCCTGAACTCTTCAATGTTGAGAGCCACTGCATTATTGACGAGCGCACTGATATTTGGGTAAAGCCTAATTTGCACACTTTAAGTTTGCTTAGCGTTAATTAGTTGACATAATTACAGATAATCTAGGTCTATGAGTTTTAATTTTTATTCTCTACATACTCCACCAGTCGCTTGGCTGTGTGCTGTACTGTATGATGATGCAGGAGGGGCCTTATGACTTGATCTTTCAAAAGGGGGACAGTGTGGCCCTCGCTGTGCAGAACCCAGTGACCATCCCACAGTCCTGCCGGTCAGTCTTAACAGTGTACTTTACTTTACTAATGTTTAAGAATGTTTAGGATTTTTTTATTTAAATTATTAAATTCATAATATTAATTAATTAATTCATAAATAATAAAGATTTGCTACAGCTTATGGACATTTCAGTGAAAAACAAAAACATAACTAGTGAAACAATCAAATTTTATATTTCCTTTGTCTAGTTATTCTGAAGGCCTTAAGATCCTGCTGAGCTCCATAATGGTGACAAACCCTCAGGAGAGACCAAACATCAGCTGGGTCCTCGACCAGGTACAGGACCTCCAGAGCCGCAGCCCCAACACCCAAACCAACATGTTGTGATCTTGCACAGTGTTTTATTTGCACCTTTAAACCTCTTCTTTTCTGCTTACAATGCCTATTCCTGTAATGTGTACATGTACAAGTAGTGATCTATTCTAATCCATTTTGGGGATTATGGCTGCTCCTGTAAGTTTTAGATTCCATTTAATATAAGGAAGATGAAGACCGTACTTATAAAGATGGTTCTTTATAATGACTTTGAAGATGGCTTTAGGTTTCTTCTCATAAAGTGCTATTAATATAATAATTTTCTTAAGTATTTTATGAAAGTCTTAATCTCTTATCAGTAGTCCTTTACATATAATTTACATTCCCTGATCCAAACCACACTTTTTGTACCATACCATTTGCCATTTGTTTGTTTTAAATGATAATAATGACATCTAGTGCACTTCCCCAGTGCAATGCTGCTTTTAAACACACAGTGGTGCTATATCATCACATTTGCTTGGTTTTTGGCCATAAAACAGGCTGAATATGTGGACAGACTTACTGTTAAACCAAAAACTGCATCAGTTCAGAGGAATAGGTAGTTTTGAAGCTCTTTATGTATTAATGTAAAACATCTTGTGTTGTTCAAATAAGACCAATTCCATGTGTTTTCCACATGTCAAAAGTCATATCATAGACCGACTTTGGCATTTTACATTGACATCATTACAAGACTAGTAGTGAGAACCTAGCCTCAAACAGCCATTAAAAGCCTTTGTACTACATTTATTTTTATTGTATTGTTTTTAACCGCATTAGTCCTCTAAAATATATTTAGTCTTGTGTAAATGGTTCCGTTTTCTCAGGGTTTACTCAATTCTCAGTATCTTTTAAAATCTTGTTTGGCTGTATAATAATTTTGGACATTTAATTTATGGTTTAGACTTTTGTTGGTGGGCCCACATGATGTCTAGATGATGAACTCTAGTGGACCTATAAATATCCCTGACGGTTAATTTGTATAGATTACTGTTTGAAATATTACTGACTTGAATTGATAATATTTTAATCATTTTTGGATATTTTACTTGACTATGTTGTGTACTTTTTGAAGGTGAGCTAATGCTAAATGATAAATTAAAGCTCTGCATTTGATGTGTACTGGTTATGTTCATGGTTAACAATTATTAAGTCTGATGGTCAAGGACTTTTATTTTTTAAATTTCTGCACACTACGCACATGCATTAAAATGACTTAAAATAACAAGAGGTGTATGTTTGAAGATCAGATTTTGTTGATTTGTCCTTGAAGTTGCTTTGTGAGGTAAATGAACATTTTCTTGTGTGTAAACTTGGTTTTATGTGGTATTAGTAAAAATATTTCAATATATAATTGGAGATGAAACTCCACACCCAAAATAAGTTTAGCATTTTATTTGAAGACTATTAGACAGCAAAGGCACAGGATAAAGTATTATAACTGCTGCTATCCCTACACCTGTACAGTGTGGTACAATTGTAACATTAGGCATTTTTTCAAAATTTTAACAATATTCTATAATCACGTAAATAAGTCAACAATTACTGCAGTGTCACAGAATTCAATGCACTGCAAAGGCTCCAAAATAACTCAAGATACTGCTTGATTACACAAAATAGATGTTTTTAGATTTTTTTATTCCTTGTAAAAGGGAAAAGCATGGGAAAAACTATTAGTAATAATAACATGACGCTGATTAAAAAAGACTCAGAATTTAATTAATGAAGTAGTTAAGTCTTAACCCTACTCAAAAAATTAAATAAAATAAAAAATGCATTATAAAATCAATATAAAATCTATTTAAATGTCATACTGACACACAGTTTGCCACTAATAGAGACTTAAATGTAGGTGAAAAGAGTTGGTCTCACTGACAGTTATTAGCCAACATTACCCTCAAAAGTCACAGTTTGTTTTCCCTTGATTTCTATATGTAATGAAAAACTATAGGTTTTAAACACAAGTGGTTATCCAGTTAACTTGTTTTGTGAATAAAAATGTTGGAAACATTTCTGATCATACTGGTTGATTTACAACTCTTTGGTTTGCTCAGATCAGAGTCACACTTCACAGCCATCCCAAGTACATTCAGCAGTAATCCATGGTGATTCCACGAATGACCACAGGGCCATAAAGTTGACATAGCATATATTTACAGTGAAGATGCCCTTTTCCATAAAAGTACCCCCAAGGATTCATTAATATCTGGGTTGATTTGTTCACCACGTGCAATCTTAACCTCGCATGAGACCAGCTCTGAGACAAGTGCCCCCTACAGTTTACTATTTGCTAATATCTCTTTCTGAGGGCTAATAATGGTGTCATGCTACACAAGCGCAAGATCACCCGGGTTGATTCCTAGAAATTTACTAACAATACCATTTGCTTTTGCTTGTCATTCAGTCAAAGAGATGTAATGGTAAAAGTAAGCCCCCTCCCGCCATCACCAACTCAGTCATCCAATCGTCATTCTCAAATGCATACACACTTTAGCTCTCAAACCATAAACCATCTCGAAGTTTTATTGATTTGGCAATGAATCAATTAGTGAATTATTTAATTAGCAAAGCATTATAGGTCAGCTCTGAGTTGCTGCCTTCTAGCTGTGCTCTTGGGTGTCTCTAAATCATTGTTCACATCTCATGTTTGTGTGTGTAGCACTCAAAAGTTTTCAGACGTGATTTCAGTTAGACCTTATAAATATGGCTTGTAAAGTTTCCATAGTTTAGCTTTAAAGTTTATGTGAATGGACTGAACTTTTGCTGTCCGTCAAGTCTAAATTAGACTTGGAGAAATATGGACATTACGTCTACACTGTTTTGTGGATGAGTTATGACTTGTGTTTTTTCAGTGGTGCTTGTTAATTCATGGGAGTGTTTGGGTTAAAACGCATAATGGCTTCATTAAAGGGGATTGGCGTAATCAGTAAAGGTATTGCCTTAATTACTGGCTCTAGGCCAGACCTATCCGTCCTGTTTTGAGATCTCAATGCACCCTATCCACACGGCTTGCTAATTTAATTAAGTGTACAAAATGCTACACCCTAACGTCACCCTTGGGGGCAATTATGGAGCGTGAGATTGAAAGATCTCCAAAGGGGGGTATTTTACTTACTGGCAGGAGATTGCCTGCGTCAGTTAGCTGATTGCATTGATTATATTGATTTGTAACAGCTTTTCGGGTAATTTCATCTGCAAAGGTGAGAGCAACACGTTGGCCCAAAGACTTTTTTATTTATTCTTTCTTTATTTAGACCCAGGACTCTTTTGCCAAGTGATTAGATGAAATGGAGCTCCACAATAAGTCTTTTAAAGTGGGAGTTGGGGAGAGAGGATCAATAGTTTTTATTTGCAGAATAAGGTCAGTGCAGGTTGGACTTTATGAATTTTTTAAAGACATCACAACTCTTTTGCTGCTGTAGTTCTGCTGAAGAGGCAGTTATAAAGATCCAGCAGGAACCAGCAATTTAACTTTTTTTTATCTTTGGTGGTTTGGTTTCAGAGAGTTAATACAGCAACTGGTTTAAATTACGTATATAACTCTACAGACGCACGTTTTTTATCTACTATATCAACTATGTCACTATGCATCCAAATCCCACAACGGTGACATTAGTTCAATGAAAGGTTTGTTTACTTATTGTTCCTTCAATCTGATAATGGGTATGCTTTTTGTTTTGTTGAGCCATTTTATATAACCCTATGCATTCAACACATCATACGTAGCCTACTCACATTCATTTCATTTCATTTTTTAATTTGAGCAAAGGAGTTAACTCAACAACGCCTCACAATGAGAGTTCAAAGTGCTGAAAAGGAATAGGATTAAATGTAAACTTATGTGCTCCTGTACCCTCTTCCAAGTATAAACAGTTTACAACTGTACAACCTATATACTCACTTACAGTATCATATAATAGAATTCTTCCAGTCATTATTTAGTAGATGCATCATGCATGTACACTCATGTGATATATACAAAAATGAGCATGGTAGTCAGAACAGCAGAGAGATAATATCAGTATCAGGTCATATTTTCAAAAGTTACAGTGCTGCATATTCTTGCATACACCCATCCACACAAAACTCATGTCGGCGTCCACGCACTGTTTAGTAAAATCAAAATGGTAGAATGGTGATAAGTCAGGTAACACATTTAGCAGTTACAGTGCATATGCATGCATACACCCATGCATACCAATTGCATGCACACATACATGCATAATAAAATTTTAAAGGAGCCTTAATGTATACATTATAGCATCTTCTGTGAACTTCAACATTTAAAAAAAAAAGTGTGTGTGTGTGTGTGTGTGTGTGTGTGTGTGTGGGGGGGGGGGTATTAGTGTACTTAAGTAAATAAAACTTGGTAATGCACTATAAAGCATTAGGATTAGTAATCAGTTAATTTATTATTTGCAAAGCATTACTTCAACAATAATGCAATAATCTCAATTGAGGTGAAAACATTATTATAGTTTTAGTTTTGAGTAGCTTAATGTAAGTTAATGCAAAATTATGAACAGCAGTATTAATTCAGTAAACGATTTATTCATTAAATTATTGTCAATAATATATTTGCTTTAAAATATATAATAATATAATGCTTTATTATTTTTGCTTAATAGTGTGTACAGGGTTACCTGTCGCATTGTGAACAGAGGCACAGAGAGGCTAATAGTTTGATGAGCAGTTCATCAGCACTGATTAAGAGGAGCCGATGACAAGATAATCCAGAGGTGGCACACTCATTAACGGTGGCCGAAGAAGAGCAAATTAGCTGATTAAACAAATCGCAGAGCCAATATCAGGCGTCCTCCAGGGATGGGCTGCATGAGTTATGAGGAGGGGGGGTGGAGGAAGTGTTTATGTCGCCTGCCAGGAGAGTTGTCAGTGAATGAGTGAAGTGTCTTCATCAATTTGGACCCATTACCATGTCAAAAGGAGAGGCTGGAGTACAAACTGGGGGAGGAGAGAAGCACACAGCCCATCTGCATACAACAAGCTTATTCATTTCACTCAGCACTCAGCCCCTCCCTCTGCTGTCCCGTTTACCGTAAGGCCCTTTAATTTTCCTGAAATAGGGCCGTGACAGTGGTGTCATGCTGATGAGGAGAGTGGCAGCCTGACACATCTCATCTATCTCAGCTCTGCTCCTCCCCCATCTTGTCGTTTTACTTTTCTTTTTGGGCTTTTTCCCCTAAATAAACACTTGAGGCCCTATCTGTCACACTGTTTGTTGGCAGAGAGCCGTGATTGACGCTGGAAAAGGGCAAAAGTAATAAGCGGGAGATGTTTTTTATTTCACCTGCATCGGTCGTTATAGCACTCTTTATCATCTGACCCGGCTCAATTATGCCAATTGGCAAATGCGGTGACACAGTGAAGTTATGAGGACGGTAAAATGAAACGGCTACAAAAACTAAATGGTGGGTCACAGCCGTGGGTTTTGTAAACAGCAAAGATGGCTTTTCTTTAGTGGAAAACACCACATTAGGATGTATTACTGGACACAGAAAAGGACAACAATTTAAATGTTAGTGATGTCATTTCCACCTGTCACTCACACCCCGCTGCAATAAAAGTGGCCCCATTACAGAAATGAGCTGTTGTTGTGACCCTCCATATGCACGCTGCCACTGCTGTTTGGAGCTTTATGTAAATTGCAGACAAATCTAATAAATGACTCTGGGTTAAAATCTCATACCCAAGCCCCAAATCTCAATAAAATGAGTTTGTTAAACGGCAGAAAATCAACAGTGAAATGGCTCTATTTGTAAAGCTATAAACCTACGGGATTTTCACCAGGCTATGCACTTTTAGTTGAACTCTTGTTGTTCCCAGTTGATCAAGAGGTGAGTTCCTCCATCTGTCATGCAAGAGAGTGGTGTTTTAGTCACAAAGTCCAAACCATCCCCAGCCTGGATAAACAGCATCAGATACCTGCACAAATGATTCAGTGTGACAACACCTAATTGAACTTTTTCATCCATTGTAGACACACCTTACTGGATGTTATTACATTTTGAATAATGTACCACTATAAATTTGACAATTTTAATAAATTGCAACTCTGTGTTTATGCTTGTAGTCTGTATTTTCCACAAACAACAACCCTATTAATCCTAGTACTAAAACTGATTTTTTTCTTGTATTTTTCTGGCCTTTTCCTGAGGGCAAAACCTTGTTGTCCAGATCTAATCCAAACAGCATCTCCTCCTGAGCATCTTTGCAAATTGAAACCCATTCTCTGAAAATGAATAATACACTAAAATGCTGATGGTTTGGTGTTATGTTATTGTCCTTTGGTTGTGAGGGCAGATTTGGGTGGAGCAACTTGACCTCCCCAAGATTGGAGCATGTGCTGCCTCTCGATCTCACAGATGCAGGATAGAAAAGACTTAATATGATCCTTGAAAATCATCAGTGCTGCCTGGTTTCCTCCCATCTTCCTCTCGCTGAAGCCTCCTGGTTTGATTTGAAAGTGATTTAAATGAAGGCCACATGCGCTGGTGACACAAACACGAAACACAAATGAGATTGGACTGTGCCTTTAACTACTCACAGTGTTGTTGTGTCACATAAGCCCAATAGAGCTGCTCACACAGTCATTGCTTTTCTTTATAGGTCCCCTCTTATGCTAAATCAACTTTTCTGAGCTTTCAACCATGTTATAATGTTGTTTCTATGTAAAAAAAAAAAACATACCTGGAGTAGTATTTTGTTTCAATCCTGTTTGCTGAGCCCATCCTCTTCTAACGATCTGGTTGGTCTCAACGCTCTACATGGACAGATAAAACCAGAAAGTGCTCCTTCATGTTTCTAAACCCCACACACCATCTCTGGATAATTTCAGCAAATTGCTGTCACTACAAAGCCGCTTATTTATCTATCTGTTTGCTTTATTTTGCTAGTTGTCATGCTAAATAGCCATTTTATGCTCTGCATTCCCCACCATTGCCAGCAGGGGGCAGCAGACACCTAATCCAAG